>VUQP01045294.1:0-11422 GCA_015108555.1 Coptodon rendalli
ACACACACACACACACACACACACACACACACACACACACACACACACACACACACACACACACACACACACACACACACACACACACACACACACACACACACACACACACACACACACACACACAGCTGATCTGCTTCCTGACTCCACGCTGCGTCCGTCTCACATCCTCGTTCTCTCGGGGTCGGAATAATCGGAAACCTCGTCTCTGACGGGAAACGCCCGGCTCAGCGAGCCTGAGCTCTGAGTCTTTACCATAAATTCAGAGAGTAAAGCTCTTCATGGTTAAACGTGACGTTTTTTGGAATAATGTTGAAATAATCATTTTTCCTCCGTGTTCACTGCGTCCTTCCATCACTGAAACACTGAGCAGTAAAGTCCACCTTTTCTGTTGTCAGTTGCAGCCGTGATCCTGACGGGACCGGGCCTCAGTGCTCGTTTCAGGACTCCTTACGATATCGTTTCGATCACAGATTATGAAACTGCATCAGAGGAAGCATCAGTTCCTGATTAGAAATACTTGAGCAGTAGTTTGAGTGTGCTCTGTCACAGGGGATGGTTTCCACACTCGGGGGTCCTTACCCACTCCCACGACTCTGTAGCCATCCTGTGTGTTTGCATTAGGATGTTTGGTCCTCTGACATCACTGTGCAGATGATGTCCAACAACAATCTTGCAGCGGTTACCCTCCAGAGTCCCGGGTGTCCCTAAGAGCAGTAAAACTGAGTTTCTGTCTTTTGGTGGTTCAGACGCTGTCAGGTCTTTAGACCTTAACATTAAGTAAAAATCCAGATGTGACTTTAGGCGAAGCTTCGTCCTGACGTGACAGATCAGCTGACCTGATGTTTCAGGACCGGAGCTGCTTCAAAGCACAGCTTCATATCAGGTCGCTTCCTTTACTGGATTCAACAGTGAGCCAGTTTGACCAGTCAGCTGAAGGTTTTTCAGAGCACAGCCAGGATATTTGTCATTCCAGGCGTCGTGTTTGTGGATTTTGTGAGACAGCAGACGCACACACAGACAGACCTGAGTTCAGTCTTCAGGGTTTAATTTTAAAAGTGTTTGTTTGTCTTCTCGGGTTTGGCCTGCAGGAAGTCGTGTGATCAACGGTTTGCGCGGCGCCCTGACAGTTTCCACTGTGGCTCTGCAGCTCAATGTTAACACGCTGTGTGTAGTGGAAAGTTGTGTGCGCGGGTTCCTGCTGCGGTGAGGCGTGTCGCAGGGTGTTGCATCGCTGCAGTGACCAGCAGCTGCAGGACGACCTCAGCTTTTATCTTCACAGGGCAAACTTCCTGTTTCTGTTCTTTCCGAACAGGAAGTAGCCGCCGTTTGGGCAGCGGCGAGCCTCGCACGTCTCAGCTCAGGACCCTGAAACAACTCTTTATTTAGTGTTTTTAACTTTGCTTGTGGGTTTCTATTTGTCTTTGTAATCAACCCCATCTTCCCTTTTTCTTTTCGGGACACGTTGACGTGTCTGTATCTGTCCACAAACAGGAAGCTGATGTCAGACGCAGCCTGTGACCCGCAGGTCAGAGAAACCTGCAGCTGAACACAAATATGTTCGTGCTGCATCGTAACGACTCAACCTCAGAATATTTACTTTACCTGATTCTGCTGCACGACTGCGAGTGTTAGACGGAGTCTGGTGAAAGGGTTCAGTTCATATCCTGTTTGGTTATTATGATTGTTGCTTCGTCAGAGGCGAGGACGTGGAGTCGGTAAATATCAAAGAGTGTTTCTCCATAAGCAGTGTGGACAGGAGCTGAGAGGGCGGAGCTCGGTGACTCTGTTCTAAAGCAGCACAGCTGTGGACGAGCTGGTCCCAGCTGCTGCTGTCCATGCTGGACAAACAGTCACGCTTTGTCTGTCCACAGCACTTTGATGGGTCTGTGTAGCACAGGCCCACCGCTGGAACGACACAGTTCTACTCCACAGCAGAGCAAGACACAAGTAGGCAAAGTTCTTAGTATTGCCCGTGCACGAGGGAGAGGACTGGACGAGCGCCGTTCCTTCGCCTGACCTCGGTCGCTCTCGTCTCGTAACAGCGCTCCTTTATTGAGGTTACATGAATATGCATAGGTTCATTAACATGTGACATCTTACACAGATATACATGCGACCAAAGAATACCTCGTCTGTGTGTCGTGTAGGTGTGTGTGTGTGTGTGTGTGTGTGTGTGGTCAAGTTGTGACCCTGTGAAGACTCCCCAAAGCTGGTGCCAGGAGTCCAGCGGTCCATCTAAACAAAAGGCTGCTATACTTAAGCAGATACAGAGTAGGTGTCCTCCTGTACCATAAATCAGTAAGAGCAGATGTAACCTCTCTCATGACCTTAAGGTGTGTGTGTGTGTGCCAGAGCGCTCTGGAAGGCCTTTACAGACTGCTACGGATCAAACCTCTATCAATCTACAACCAATTATAAACTCTAAGCATATATGAGTAAATATTTCTAAGCATAAATACAATAATATAAACCTGACAGACTTTGTTTGAAGGCTTTCTCACGCAGCCACGTGCTCAGTCTGTACCTTCATGAACTTTAACCTTTAACCTTTCGTGCAGGATAAACAGGTGAGTTTGCTGCACTGCGATGGGTTTACAGTAAAGACCAGTGTGTGACTGGTACACAGTGGCTGTGGGTTCATGGTCACAGTTAGCTCACAGAGATTCACTGAGTGAACTCCACCTTCGTACCAACTTCCTAGTGTCTAATATAAAGACAGCATCAGCAGTGTCAGTGTGGAGGATGGACTCAGCTAGGACAGCTCAGGAAACATCTGCTCACATCTGGATGAATCCAGGTGTGTACGTCCACAGAGAGCAGCAGGTCAGCTGATCACAGCCTAAGAACATCTCCTGGAGCTCTCAGTAGGAGCCGTTACAGCCCTGCTGAATCCCCTGCAGCCCCTGACTCCACACGGTGACCTGTTCAGGCTCAAAGTCCCCCTCAGATTTTTATTGTCCTTCTTTTTCTGCTCAGCCTCCACAGAAATGACTCAACCTGAGAAAATTTTTATCAGAATTAATATTTCGACTGAAGTTTGCGTTCCCATCTACTAATACTATTGATTATTACATTCATATATCACAGGCTTCAGAAATCAGCTGGTAGAAGCTGCTGTACTCTGAGTACATTTCAGAGCCGGTACTTTATTACTGTGACTGGAGTGAAGAAGTTGAATCAGCACTTTTCGCTTCACTTTAGATCAAACACAGTCATGAAGACCGTGTGAGGAAGTGTTTCAGCTGCGTCTCTGTAAAAAGCTCACCTGTAAAATCAGACAGCTTCATTTTTGTCTCCGACGCTGAAGGCCTGATGTTACTGTGGCGATGGTTCATAAGGTCACATTTCTCACAAAGACGACGTAAACACGAGGCCTGTTCTCGGCTGCTTCAGGTGTGGCTTGTTGCTCCGCCCATGAACAGAAATAAAAATGCAATCAGAGGACAGCGCCGTCACTGTTCTGGTTTTACACCTGCTGTTTCTATTTTTCTCAGCTGGTTTCCACCTGAGCTGTTGGTGAGGTTAATGGTTTCTTTTTAGCTGGTGGTGAATGTGAAGAGCTGAGGTAAACCAGCGGCTGTGAACTGTGTTTGTTCTTCATTAAAGTCGACGTGTGAACACACGGTAAAACCTCCACGCGCTGAAGCGGGCTCCTTACTGTCCCGTCGTCCTCCGAGGCACAAAGAGACGTGTTTGTTGTTAACGTCCGACTCGGCGATGGCGTGCTGAGCTGTTAGCTGCTCTGACCAGCGTCTGTCAGCTGTTCTTTATCGCTGCTGTGCGTGCTGGTGTGACTGGTGTGACTGGTGTGACGTGTGTGTGCGGCCATGTGACACGAGCACTTTCTGAGATTTGAAACTATCAAAACTCTTTTCCTCATCCCAGCTAACGTCTCTCACTGCTAGCATGCCTGCTAAAGAGCACGGGACCTGAATGAAGCTCTTCCTGTCTGTATGCCCCCTAGTGTCCAAACGTGCAACTACAGAAGGAATAAATGGCTTCCATGTGTTAGTGCAGCTGCCCCACGCTGCTGTTTCTCTTGGAAGCTTTTTAATCTCCACGGTCAGATTATCGCGGCGGAAAAGTCAAAATAATGTGTTTGGGTTCAGCGTGGGCACAGCTGACATAAGGACAATGAGGCGATTAAAGCACTTTTGCACAGTTTGAAACGGGAACATTTCCAACATTTGGTAGCTCATCCATCCACCCCAAGCTCCTCCTGACACCTCCACCTGCCCAGCTTTGTGTCCAGTCCAGTTGAATTCTTCCAGCTTTTCCTCACATTTCCAGTTGGAATAACTGACAAATCTGAGTGAACGACAGCGCGTCATTACAATGTCTCACTGTTTCACTGAGTCACAGTCCTTTTCTTAAGCTGTCTCTGGGTTTCCAGCGCCTGTCCTGAGCGTCTGTCTCTGCAGACGAGGTGGTCTCAGGGTGAGTCGGTCAGATCCGTCGAGGTATCTGAGCCACATCTGATTCTATGAGCTCGAAATGCAGAGCACGAGGGCAGCTGCAAGTATCATTTCCCCCTGTCGAAGCATATTTTTAGCTTCACAGCCGAGTGTGACACTTCCTGTTAGTCTCATCAGTAACACCGCTCTGCATCAGGGCGCCTTGCTTCAGCACAACCTACAGTAAATAAAAGTTATGTTACGATCTTCAGACGCTTGGCGGTTTGGATCAACAACAGAGACAGGAAATAACGTTTTATAAGCCGGGAATATAAATAGCACTTCACAGCTGCAGCAGTTTTACCACATTTGGAGCATTTTGTGTAACTCTGAGGTCGTAATGAACACCTCCTGTAGTTGCTACTGTTGTCCCACATCCTCCAACACCTGCGGCACACACACACGAACACACATGAACACACACACGTGTGTACGTGTGTCCTTGTGGGGACCTGCGTAGGTTTTCGACCATGCGAGGACCTGCCGTCGGATCTTCGCCCTTCGGCTGTTTTAGGGGTCAGGCGTGGTTTTCAGGTTTGCCTGGAATCAGGTGTTTGTTCTGGAGCAGTTTAACAAGCGCGCTGCTGAAGTAAACCTGCGAGCGTCTGTGGTTTCCTCTGGGAGCATCAGCTGCAGTTCAACAGCTGAGCGTAAAAGTTGAGCGTTTTGCCGTCAGAGGCAGCGTCGTCGCTCAGATAAAAAGCTGGTTTGCTTTCGTCTCCATTACGTTTGTTTCACATCTGCTTTTTAGTTCATGTTGTGAAAGATTCTTTCGTTTTCTTCATTTGCAATAATCTGCAGCTCAGCATCGTTAAAAACACCTGTGTGTTTCATGCAGCCAAAGACGGAGGATTTATTCTTATTATTTACTGACAACATCATTTCTGACATGAAACCACGAGAAGCTGCAGCACGTTTGCAGAGTTGGGCCTCCATGTTGGACATGTGATAACAACATCCTCTCTGATCAGAGCCGCCCTCATCATTCAGTCCAGGATCAAAATAATCCTTCTTTGTCTGACACCTCATCCTCATTTCACTCTAATCCAGGGGTGGGCAACTCCAGGCCTCGAGGGCCGGTGTCCCTGCAGGTTTTAGATGTGTCCTTGAACCAACACAGCTGATTTAAATGACTAAATTAGCTCCTCAACATGTCCTGAAGTTCTCCAGAGGCCTGGTAACCAACTAATCATGTGATTCAGGTGTGTTGACCCAGGGTGAGATCTAAAACCTGCAGGACACCGGCCCTCGAGGCCTGGAGTTGGACACCCCTGCTCTAATCTATAAGTAATCAATACTCGATGATCTCTGTGTTTCTGCAGACTAACTGAATAATAACTGTGTGTGTGTGTGTGTGTGTGTGTGTGTGTGTGTGTGTGTGTGTGTGCGCGTGCGTGCGTCAGTGCGTGACTTTAGGGTGTCCATTCGGAGGACCGAGGCGTCTGATCGCTGCAGGCTGAAGGGGGACGGCGTCTTGAGAGCTGACATGGACGCTCTGCACCTGCTGGACAAGGGAGGAGACATCGTGTACACCTGGCCGTACAGATACCTGCGGCGCTTTGGACGTGACAAGGTGTGACACACTTTCAGAATAAAACCAGGATTCTCAGCAGATTTCACAGCAGGATGTTTCAGGACTGAAGTAAAGAGATTACGTGTGCAGGTCCCATGTGGTTTCACGGGATTGTGACCGGACTCATTTCCGGTTCTTTGCTGATTTCCTGACACGGTTGCAGCTTCTCGGCTGCAGGAAACCGTCTGACACGTCCTGCTGTAAAATGTCATGACGCCGTGTTTGCTCGTCAGCCTGTGTGAGCGTCTCTGGCTTTCTGCTTTCTTTAGTCCACTTTCTCCTTCGAGGCGGGTCGGCGCTGCGACTCCGGCGAAGGGAACTTTGAGTTCGACACCAAACAGGGGAACGTCCTTTTCCAGGCCGTGGAAGCCGCCATCAACCTGCAGAAGGTCGCCCCTCCGCACAGACAGACCTCCGGGGGGGGCCAGGCGAGTCCAGACACCACCCAGAGCTTCAGCTTGCCCCCCCCTCCGCACAACCTGCCGCTGGCCCAGAGCAGGACGCTGCCTCAGCCCCGCAGCCAGATGCCCCCGGCCGCTCAGGTGAGCCCACACCTCAGTTCCTGAACGTTCAGAGCTCGGGTACGACTGAGCTCGCTTCAAACGTCCCGCCTTCTCTCTGCAGGCAGCGGACGACGTGTACAGCATGGTGAGCGAGCCGCCGAACCTCCAGATGATTCATCACATGGACAAAGAGAGCTGCAACGCCTCACAGCAACAGCAGCAGCGCCCCCAGATGGTAAGAAATGGAACAGAGGCCAAAACAGTAAAATCAGAGAGAAGAGCGTTAGTAAGAAATCCGAGTGACGAGTATTTTATGATTAAAGAAAAAAAGCAGCTGAAGCGAAACTGTGACGATCGGATGAAGTCAAACGTCTTCACATCCTTTATTTAAGCAGCTGTAAACGAGAAAAGCTGAAATAATTACGACGTGGCTCAACAACAACGCTTACCTGTGCTTACACCAGCTTATTAAAACATATCATGATAAGCTGGTGTACGCACAGGTAAGCGTACCTGCCGGGAGCCTGCAGGGCCATGAGTGACCCTTCACCGACCGTCCCCCTAACGCTCGCCACAGCCTCCCTCAGACTCCATCTCTCCATCTTGTCCTTCTTTTGAAGGCGGAGCCACAAGCTCCCTTGCCCCGGCTCTTTTTAAGGGTTTCACCAGCCGCAGCCCGGATGTCCTCCTCCCACAGGAAGGTCCGGCCCACTGCGGTGACGGCTCAGGCAGGTGTAGGCGTAGGGTTACCTGATGATCTCAGCGGGAGATCAGAGACAAGAGGGAGCGCTTTGCACCGGTACTGCGCTGTGCTCCACCCCCCACCCCCCCGTCTCTGGGGCAATGGGAACCAGTTTACCTCTGCTCACGCTGGAGCTGGTCCTGCCTAAACCAGAATATGTTTTTAGTTCCTGAGGAAATGATGAGGTCTCAGTCGCTCCGAGGCTGTGGGAACAGGAACTGACTCCATTTATTAACTAATACAACAAAATGCTCTAATGATAAATATCCCAGGATATGACACAAAGAAATACGAGGGGCCTTTTTCAAACAGGCGGAGGACCGTCGGTGTTTCACACGAGCCAATAATCTTTGGCACTCGTGTGTTTTCACAGTATTTGGTTGGACTGATGTATTTTTATTGTCCTTGGCTCCAAACCTCAGCTCCTGCCTTTGACTCTCTTACGATGACTCTTGACGAGGTTCAGAGTTTCAGAGTTCATATGATTCAAATAGTTTCCACAGTCAGATCCAAACCTTCTGACACACGTGTCGTCATTTTTTCTACAAGCGGCTTGAAATATGTTCAGAGAAGAAGAACGAGGGCGGCTGCCAGCAGCTGCTTCATCAGCTGGAAGGTGGAGGCACAGTGGTGTTTCTGCCAGGTGAGTGACACACCTGTGAGGAGTGCTCACGTGATGCTTCGATGTTCACATCGTGTTCTGTCCTGATTGTCTGTCAGAACTTGTTTGCTCGAGCTTCTTATTTGACACTCTTAGCTGTAAGCACACCAATGACATCATCCAATCGCGACGCCGTTCAGTCACTGTTTGATTCAATGATGATGAGAGTGAACGCGTGATACTGACCCACTTCCTGTCCTGTTCTCAGTGTCGTCTCGAGCCTCCGGTGGATAAAACTCTGACCGGAGTGAAGAGTTTGAACCTGGACTCTCGCCTCCCCGCACCTCGAAAAAATCAGGTCAAGATGATCTCCAGCTGCCCCCTGCCCAACGCCAGCCCCGACTCCAGCCCTAATCTGAATACCGGCCCCGCCCCCGGCTCGGTCCCCAACCCCCGCCTCAGCCCCAAGCCGAGTGCCAAGCCGGAGCAGACGTACTCGCAGATCACCATGTCGACCGAGAGAGGCACCAAGAGGGAGAAGAGGAGCGCCAACGTGGCGGCGCCCTGCACCGACAGCGAGGCAGACTACTCGCTGCCCTTCGACACCATCGCCAAGAACGTCATGACCGACATCCTGAACTCTCACCGTACAGACAGCGGCCATGCGGGCGCCGACCCGCTGTACGACAGCATTGATGAGATGAAGATCAGGAACGTCTTCACGAGCGACGGCGACGCCGTCAAGACGTTGGACCACATCTATGACGAGCCCGAAGGCTGCGCTGCCGCCGCCACCAAAGGACAGAAATCCACCCCCTCCACCTCGGTGTACGACGACCCCGAGGAGATGAGAGGAGATGCCTGGAGGATTATGGGTACAGCTGCTGACCCCAAAGGTCACGAGTACCCGTATAACCCCCGAGTCGATGACTACGCCGTGCCCAAACAAGCCCAGAGGGCGTTTCCCGTTACGCAAAGCAGCAACGAAGAAGTAGAAGAAGAAGTAGAAGAAGAAGCTGATGAGGAGAGTGAGGAGCCTGGATTAAGGGAGGAGCTTAGAGAGCAGCACCAGGATTCGCCGTACAACAATGTGATGGTGAAAATGGCGTAGAGGAGAACCGAGCACCGAAGTTAGTTTTAAAGAATTATTTATAAGTCGTAACTTTGAGTTTGGTTGATCATGTGACCGATGTCTCCTTAAGGCACTTTGTAAAGTTTAACTCATGGCAGCGAGAGCTAGCCGGCGGTGTGGGCGCGACGCTGCCACCTGCTGGTTCGTACGCGCTTTCTTCAGTTTTATCGCTTTTACCTTGAATGTGGGCGCTGCTGTGATGGTGCAACTGGAAACGTATCGTATGTTCATGTGTGGGAACACGTGCAGCTGTATTACTGTGAGACCAATAAACTCAAACTGTAGCATCCATGTCATGACTCAGACTTTCATCCTGACTTCATGCACGTTCATTTACACTTTGTAAAAAGCACACGCAACACACAACTAAATACAATGATACAGACAAAAACTGGGCTATTTTGTAAATATAATAATAAACACAAATTCACTGTGTCATTGTGTAACCTTATTAGCAGCGTCCTCCTGAAAGGCGCCAACAACACTGAGAGTAACGTCCTCCTCTCTGCCCCTTAATGCTCTCTGGTTGCTACGGTAACGCCTAAACATTTCTTTCAAAATAAGGGGATGTCCAAATTCATGAGCTGCATCCTCTTTTTTTTTATTCGAACAACTGAACAACAAATACACATGAAAAGCCTGTTGTAGAAAGGGTCTAAATAATGCAGTATCTTTTCCAAGTCATGTCTACAAATACAAGCAGGAAAGCAAAAAAAAGGCACACAGAAGAAAACAAACAAACAAAATAAACGATTAAAACAAGGCAGAGGTGCTCGACGTATAAATAAACAGCATATAAATCTAGTGAAACTGTTCACTCGACACAGCTTTTTACCTGCTTTGGAATTTGTGCTGTTATTTAGATTCTCTAGATAATTGGAGAACAAAGCTTTAAAAGCAAATATGTTTGGACGCTGTTGTGAAAATTTAGTACAATGATGTGAAATTTGGCAAAAATAATCAGAAGATTGATAATATATTTTTTTCCTGGATTTATTTTGCCGGTATGTGAGAGGCCAAAGAGAATATGTTGAAACTTCAGTTTACACGAGGGATCAATTTTGGTGTTTATAAAATTATTTAGATCAATCCAAAATACATGTTATTGTTTCCTCTGCATTGCTGCAAAAAGTACAAAGAGTATCAATATTTTTCTTAAATTTAATGAGATATGTCTTTACCAGATAACATCTATGGATCAATTTAAGAGTAACTTCTCTGACATTATTAGTGATAATAAATTTCCTTGATAGAATCCAAGTGTTTTCAGGTCTATATCATTGTAAATATTGTTCCAGTAAAATACAGCTGCAGGTTTGGAAACAATATCTCTTTGAATAATTTGTCTAATATTTGTGGCTTTATCACTCAGTAAAGGACAGATGTTACAGATGTACATGCTAGCAGGATTTAGTTCTGGAATAATACAGTTTCTACCTTTAGGAGCAGAAACCAACAACCTTCTCACCTCACCTGCTATTGCATCAGAAACTACAGCATATTCTCTCGGAGTGACAGGAAAATCATAAACACACAAAAATTCCTTATAAGAAAGTAATTGACCATTATCATCCAGTAACTGACTCGCAAGCCAAATGTTTCTATCAACCCATTTCTGAATATATAATGATTTGTTCTTAAATGTAACATCCTGATTGTTCCCAATGAGATATTTATGGGGAGAAAAGTTGTGAGAGTATATGATTAACCAAGATGAGAAGAGCTGACTGTGAGAGTTGGAGAGTTTAATCGGTAATTTAGAGATATTGTAATTGCATCTTAGCAGAAAGTGCATTCATCAAAGTGAGTTAAAGATATGATTGGTAATAAAATTCCAAATTGGGATTTTTTAAAAAGAGTTTGATCCATTTGATTTTAAAAGACACATTTAGGGAAGCAAAATCTAAAGAATTTAGGCCTCCAGAACACAACTTCACTGTTCCAAAAAATAGTAATGTCAAAGTAGCTTACTGTATATTTTACAGTTTTGTACTGTCTATCTAGAATATCATTAAATTTACATAAATAGACTGTGGTTTTACATGTCAAAGGTAAAATAACATAACATCACCGTAAATATAGTAAAACACAATTTACTTGTTTTTTAAATATATTGTTTTGTACATATGCATATTTAGATTGTAAAAATACATTCAGAAATGTATCATAATTTCACAAATATTTGTCTGTTATGCGAGAGAATGATCTGTTAAATTCAAATGTAATACTGTGGAAAAATATATAAAATGATTGATAATTAATGAGAATAATCAATAATTAAAGGAGTATCTGAATTATAATTTTTCTGAAAATTTCATGTCATCTAGGTCTGATTCAATAATTCAGAGGTGACAAGTGAAAATATAATTAATAGGAATAAAAACTAAAAAAAACATATAAAACATTGCACGGCC
>VUQP01045300.1:0-13960 GCA_015108555.1 Coptodon rendalli
CTATAGTCTAAAGTAGAAGTACCCCTCCGTGAATCGCTACCTTATGGTGGTGGAGGGGTTTGTGTGTCCCAGGGATCCCAGGGGCTATGTTGTCTGGGGGCTTTTGCCCCCTGGTAGGGTCTCCCATGGCAAATATGTCCTGGGTCAGGGACCAGACAAAGAGCGATTCAGAAGACCTTTATGAGGAAAACATTGAGGGAACAGTTTACGCGGGATAGGGTTACCGGGGCCTGGCCGGGCACAGCCCGAAAAGGGGACATGGGCCCATCCACAGGCCCACCACCGACAGGAGGTGCCGTAGGGGTCGGGTGCATTGTGTGCTGGGCGGCAGCCAGGAGCAGAGGCCCTGGCGGACTGATCCCTGGCTACAAAGACTGGCAATTGGGACATGGAATGTCACCTCTCTGGTGGGGAAGGAGCCTGAGTTAGTGCGTGAGGTTGAGAGGTACCGGCTAGATATAGTCGGGCTCACCTCTACGCATGGCTTGGGCTCTCCTGTCCCAGGATTAAAGATAAACCGATCACATTTAGTTTTTTGTTTCCCAGGAATCCCAGGAACTATGTTGTCGGGCGGCTTTCAACCACTCGTAGGGTCTCCCATAGCAAATTGGTCCTGGGTGAGGGACCAGACAAAGAGCGATACAAAAATTGCTGTGAATGAAAGACCAAGGGAACAGTTCACCCTGCTTGGGATAGTTAACAGGGCCCCGCCTTGAAGCCAGGCCTGGGGAGGGTGCCTGTGTTGGAGCGTCTGGTGGTCGGGCCTTAGTCCAAGGGGCCCGACCGGGCAAAGCCAGAAAAAAGGACATAGGCCCACCACCTGCAGGAGGCACTGCAGGGATCGGGGTGTGTGTGTGCTGGGCAGCAGCCAGGGGAGGAGAACCTGGCAGACTAATCTCTGGCAGACGGAAGAAGCCTGAGCAAGTGTGTGGGGTTGAGGAGTACCGACTAGATGTAGGTATGGGATGTAGCATGGCTTGGGCTGCGGAACCAATCTCCTGGAGAGGGGCTGGAATCTGTCTTACTCTGGATATGCTCTTGGTGAGAGGCGGCGGGCTGGGATGGGTGTCTTAGTAGATCTTCTGAGTTCTTCCGGTGCACGAGAAGGTTTGTTCCCTGCACCTTCAGGTCGGACGCTTATGCACTGAATGACAGTTTAGAGTACCTGATCTTCTTGGAGTCCCAAGGTAGGGTGCTATACCTGGGGACCCCTGTGGGGAACGACAGTGAGACCTGGAGGGGCATGATTGGGAGGAATGACCTGCCAGATCTGAACCTGGTCTCCTGCGCAAACCACAATCTGTCCATAACAAACACCGTTTTGTAATATAAGG
This sequence comes from Coptodon rendalli, assembly GCA_015108555.1. Taxonomy (NCBI): domain Eukaryota; kingdom Metazoa; phylum Chordata; class Actinopteri; order Cichliformes; family Cichlidae; genus Coptodon; species Coptodon rendalli. Next base: position 1,335 of record VUQP01045300.1, read on the forward strand.
GTGTCCATAAGTACACATGTCACCAGGACACTCTAGGCCACAGGTCAATAATTTTGTAATCGGATCATTAGATCTTAGCGTAAAAGCAAAGCGTAAAAGTCTCGATTTACGGTCGATCTACATCCCTACCCTCACCTATGGTCACGAGCTTTGGGAAGTGACCGAAAGGAGATAGTGGATACAAGCGGCAGAAATAAACTTTATCTAAAGGGTGGCTGGCTTCTCCCTTACAGAAGGCCTCAACTGGCTTATTTCGATATAGAGGAGTACTCTATATCGAAATAAGCCAGTTGAGGTGGTTCGGGCATCTAACAAGGATGCCTCCTCGGTGAAGTGTTCCGTGCATGTCCCACTGGGAGGAGGTCCTGGGGTAGACCCAGGACACGCTGGAGGGAGTGGCCGGGCAGAGGGAGGTCTGGGCTCCTCAGCTTAAGCTGCTGCCCCCGTGACCTGGCCCCAGATAAGCAGAAGAAGATGGATGGATGCATAGATTTAAAATCACATCATTAAATAATGGTAAGACTTCTTTGAAGATTTATGTAGGGATGGGGGTCAAATAGATATGTTTGGTTTGGAACTATTAAAGTTAGTTCAGAGAGGGAAAAAGAAAATATCTGAAACTACTGCAGTTGCTGTACTCGTGCTACATCGATGAGAATACTGAAATAACTTTTTAAAAATATACACATTTTCTTTTTAAAGAATTTCATGAAGGCATTAGCCATGTATTCCTTTAGAACTAAATCAATCCAAAGAAAGAGACAGAGGGAATGGCACTTCCATGCCTGAGAAACTATTATTATGCTGAACAATTGATCCCCGTACTGCACTGGTGTAACAGAGGCTATAAAGCCAAGTGGAAGGAACTAGAATTTAGAATGTCATCTAATGTCATTTAGAATGTCAACAGGGAAGCTGCTGTTGTGTTATCTGTGTTCTGTTGTTATCTGCTGTGTTGTTTCACCCACTTTGTGATCCTGTCATTGATTTAATAATCAACTAGCTCTAAGACAGATCAACAAGCTCTAACGAAGAAAAGTTCACTTTGTTGCTGCCCCCGTCCACCACCGTTTGTTTTAATTCAATTCAATTCAATTCAATTTTATTTATATAGCACCAAATCACAACAAAAGTCGCCTCAAGGTGCTTTATATTGTACAGTAGATCGCACAATAATAAATACAGAGAAAAACCCAACAATCATATGACCCCCTTTGAGCAAGCACTTTGGCGACAGTGGGAAGGAAAAACTCCCTTTTAACAGGAAGAAACCTCCGGCAGAACCAGGCTCAGGGAGGGGCGGCCATCTGCTGCGACCGGTTGGGGTGAAAGAAGGAAAACACTGCGAAAATCAACAGTAAAGCTACAAAACCAATGCTACATTAAAAAATGCATAAGAACTGTAAACTCAGCTTGATACGATGTTTAAATTAGACAGCTCGTTGAAGGCTGAAGGCAGCCATCCCACTTTCTGTCGCAGTGATAAATGGTTATAATGCATAATTTCCGTATAATGCAAAAGATTTTAATCCTGGTCAAAAAAGGCTTAAAACCCACATTTCTTTCTTTAGTTTATAAAAACTGAGGGATAATCATGATCTTGAACAGAAGGACTTTTCAGATGCAACCATGTATGTGGTATCTGAAAAAGATACAACATATATCAAAATCATCAGTTAAGAAATATAATTACGGGCATTGTAAGGATGCAGCTCTGCGATTAAAGCAGAACTGTTACAGCCAACATTAGACTCAAAATGTTTTGTCATTTTAAATTAGGCTTTTGTTGCACCATAAATAATACCATCAAAAAATCTGTATGAAAAACTGTCCCAAGCTAAGAATGATAGCGTCATATTAAAAAAAACATGGAAAAAAGAAGGAGGAAAAGGGCTATCCTCTGAGGACTAGAAGGAATTATGTAACTTTCAACACTGACTCAGTAACCATGACTCTGTATGGAAGCTTATGTTGTCCCGATAGTGAAGCATTACATATCACGGTGTATCATGGTGAGTGGTCTGATCAGAGAAATGTATTCTACCAAATACAGAGAGATCCATCAAGAAATTCACCACAGAAAAAGTGTGTTCTAAGGCCATTTCCACATTAACATGAACACTATATGAGGCATTATATTTTATACTCTAGACACCCAAATTGCTTCCTTTTTAGAGTACCACATAGATCTGAGGCAAACTCAACATACCCATGATGTTCACTAATCTTGTCTAACACATTCCAACACACACCTTTGTTTGACTGCACCAAAAGAATAAAAAGCTGCTCAAAGGCCATTGAACTAATGGATTACTTAAATCTAAAAACACAAAACAAAAACAAAAACAAAACCAAACACATTCCCTGAGTTCCCATTGATGCTTTTGAGGGAAAGATAACGCTTGACTCATTATCTAAAACTATCTGCACACTGGAGTCTACATCTTGTACTGATGGGGAGATCATGGTCCAGTGAAATGATAGGTCAGTATGTTGATCAGATATTACAATGGATACAACATACTATGGCAACGGCAAAGCCTGACTTTACATTTTCAAGCCCTGCATCTTGCGCGTCTTCTTGTTTCATTTTTACTGGAGACCACAATGTTTGTATTTCCACTGTCAGCCTTCTCGATTGGTCTTTTGGTAATTAGTTCACTAGTAATGACTTTAAAATGCATATTAAAAATAATTAAAATAATAAAATAATAGAAATCAAGACATTTAAGTGCTGCAGAAAAATATTTTGTGTGTGGGTCAAAAAAAAAAAAAAAGTTCAAATCGGACACAAAGTGTGACATTTGTATGCACTACTCTATATCTTCACGGTGCTATATAAAATCTCATAGAAGTATGCAAACATAAAATGGAATGGAATTTGTTTGAGACATGGTCTTTTTGTCTCTCTCGCCCACAGCCACACAGTGCAGGGATCAGTTCCAGAGCATGCCTCAGAGCAGCAGTTTGAAGCATTCACACAGAGGATTTGCAGCATCTCCTGCTGCTTGGAACAAAGAATTAATAGCAGTCTTCTGCTTTCCAGTGCAGACTCTAACTTTCTTCTCCGCCAAAGTACCCTTTATATATATATCTATATATCTATCTATCTATCTATATATATATATATAATATATATATATATATATATACACACACACACCTGTGTGCTCTAAGGCACACATAGCTGTACTAGACACTTTAAATCGCATGCAAGCATTTCTCACGATACTGAGATTGTAGCATTCAATTTCAATTCAAGACAAGAACCACTGCTGAGAGCAACCTCCACTTGCTTTTACTGTGACAAAGAATGCAAGCATTGCAGATAAACATATACATTTGTGTGTGTGTAACTCGTAATACTTACTATTTATAGGTCTCGGAACGAACATATTCAAAAACATGGGAGACTCCTAGCTGGAACTGGTCTGCAATGGGAGTAACCCAAGGATTATTCTCTGCTTTAAACACCTGTTTAGGGCCAGTCAGATCCAGATTACCTGTAGACAAGAGGACATACAAACATGCCATTGAAGCATTTTCTCATATGTCTGATGTTTATCTTGTATTCTGCAAACTAATCACATTTACAAAGTTAGATGCAGCTTGCTATACAGCTTCAGAGCCATCAGGTTGAGGGCTTTGATCATGGGAATTGCAGTGCTAATTAGGAAGAGTACAGTACTGCTCTAACAGTTCACCCACCCAGATTTATTCAGTTGGTAGAGAAACTCAGCTCTTGCCTTTATATAGGCTTAAGACCCTTTAAAAGGAAATGTGATGACAAAGAACACAGCTTTTCTCACCAGATTTCTATTTTAAACCTAAACACTCCGTTTTAACAGATGAATGTATTTGGATCACAGTGATGATTTAATAATACGTTATTAGGACAAAGAGCCAGTCCCCATAATGTAAAGCATTCAGTTTTAAGAAAAAAGACTTTGATTAGGTCTGCGTTAAGTTTGGGTTAGGCTAAGAGATATGTTCAGGATTTCAGCATCGGTCAGCAGACAAAGTCTCCAGGAAATACACATACAGTAAATCAATATGCTATTCTCTAAAGAGTTGTTTGTATGTGGGCAGTACCAAGTTCTGGGGGCAGAACGGTCAGTCTGTTGCCCTGGATGTGAAGCTCTTTGAGATGAGCTAAATCCCCAATCTCCTTAGGCAGCGAGATCAGATCATTATCTCTAAGACTCAACTGTAGAGAAAAAATACACAAAGCAAAAAGAGGATGCGTTCACTTATTATACAAGATCACATGCTTACATTGATTCAAAATTCAAATGGGACTTGAATATTCCAAGACTTTTATTCATATTGACTTACTATTTGCAGCTTCGTCAACTTCCCAATGTCAGCTGGAAGGACCTCAAAGTCATTGTCACTCAAATAAAGAGCTCGCAGAGTTGCTGGAAAACAGAGATCCCTGTTACTTTGTATCCATGATGGTGGAGAACAACACAACAGTCTAATCAATCAAGAGCAAACTCAGCAACATCATCAACATAAGTTAGCAAGAGACAGGGTGAATTTCCAAAGTTTCCAAATTAGGCACCTAGTTGTTTATGGAAGGCAAAATATTAAAAAGCTTAACAAAACAAGACCCCGTCCATCCGTGCAATCTGCGACAGGTTCGCAATTTTGGCCCCATAGGCTGTATTATTGTAGGGTCTACCTTACAATATAAAGCGCCTTGAGGCGACTGTTGTTGTGATTTGGCGCTATATGAATAAAACTGAATTGAACTGAATATAGCTTCACTGCCACAAGAATGGGATAAACTAAAATAATTCTATAACTCTTTGAGACTTTGGAAATTCTTTTGGGCAGACTCTGTGATTTTGAACTTTTGTGTGTGTGTGTGGACGGGTATTAATGGGGACCAAAAATTGGTAGTTTACTATACCTGTGGGGACAAACAGCCCTCGTGGGGACCGAAATCCCAGTCCCCACGAGTTTGAAGAACTGTGGTTTTAGTGTCAGGGTTACAATTAGGTTATGGTTAGGTTTAGGGTAAGGGTCAGGGTTAGGCATTCATTTTTGATGGTTAGGGTTAGGGTAAGCGGCTAGGGAAAGCATTATGTCAATGAGATGTACCCACAAGGATATAAATACACACACACATGTGTGTGTGTGTGTGCGTGTGTGTGTGTGTCTTCATGCACACTAACTGAGGTAAAAGAAGTTCCCAGGCAGACAGTTCTGGTTCAGGTTGTTATAGGTGAGGTCCAACACCTCCAGAGCAGGCAATGACCCAAATCCTCGGGGCAAGGTACTCAGGCGGTTCATCCTGTGCTCCAAAAAACAAACACAAAACCCATATCATGCATTACATAAAAACAATACACCAACTTCAGCTGTTCGCAGTTTCTGTTTCTAATTTAGGCAATGACTAAATTACTTATTGTGCATCATTTCCAAAACTGTAAAGAATTTGAATATCTCATTAACTATGGTTTGTCATAACATCAAACGAATGTTGAAATCTGAAAAATGTCAAATCTGTGTGTGCAAGGGACAAGGCTGAAAATTAATATAGAATCCTCATCTTTGGGACCTTTGGGAAGGTTGGTGGTTCGATCCCTGGCTCCCCCAGTCTGCATGCCAATTATCCTCGGGCAAGACATTAACCCCAAGTTGCTCACACATAGTATCAGGCAAAAGTATACATACCACCTACTAACATTTTGTTAAATGTCCCTTTGAAAGTTGCACCTTGACCAGGAGTCAGATACCCTCTCTACTTCCAAGGAACTTCTTAAAACTTTCCTTTTTGCTAAAGCATATAATTAGAGCTGGATCCGGTGACTGCTACAAAATGTAATAATTTGTTGCGGCATATGGCTGCTCCACTCTAAGCCATGTTCTGCCAGAATTAAAGATTTTAAGCTTAAATATTCCATTCATCAAGATCTGATGCATCACAGATCCCCAACCTAAATAGGACACACACTTCACAGCAATCACCATAGCTATTCTACTTTAGAAACAGGCACAGGTAGAAATGGAGGCTACAATGCTACTGCTTTTGTTGGCTGTTGAAAATCAAACATTGACCATTTGATTGGGATCAGCATACACTCTGATTTACCATTCTTCTGGATTCTTCACTGTTGGCCTACTGTTAACATGCTGTCTTTGAGTCCACGTTGAATCAGCATGTTAACAGTAGGCCAACAGTAGGCAGTGGATAGTTTTTTTAACCTGTAGTTTGCATTTTACTGTCATGTTCTTGTGTTTTCATGCAGCCATAATAAAAGCTCTGTCAAATCGTAACTCATCAATATTTATAGAATACTTCAAGATCTCCCTCCTCCCTGCACAAACTGAATCCAGCTGATCGTAGTCTATGTGAACAAAAGGGGCAGGTTTTTTTTCCCTTACACTATATGGACAAGGTCTAAGGAGCTTGAAAAGAAAGATGACCGGACTTCTTTAAGTTGCTCTCATTTGAAGAGCTTCTCCAGTTCTACAAGCAATTAGCGGAGGTTCCCAGATTTAAGCACTATTGGGAGCATCCCCAAGAAGGTCATGGACCGCCTTTTGATCCTCTACCTAATCACATGAGCCCAGGTTTGAAAACAGGTGTGGGTCACAATAGGCCAAGGTTTCGGGTGAACCCATTGTGAAACTCATTGTAATTTCTTTCTTAGTAACTGTAATATGACTTCTAAATTTACAGATGAGAAATCATCTCAAATGTGGCCATACTTCTTGATCTTGCATTTCCACAATTACAGATTCCCATGGTACAAATCTGAATTTTTTGTTTGGGCCTTGTCCTTGATGATTATCTTGAACATCGTAGCCAAATAAATAGGAACAAAACAAACAAAAGGTGTGAACAGACAGATTAACAGAAAAGGAGGATTTGATAATGGAGGAGACACCATCTGAGTTTATGCACATATATGCTTTCAGGTAGAAGGAGCTGACTTGTCACAGGGACAACCGTTCTATTTGAGTTCTATGTGTTTGGCAAATGAAATTACGAACCCACGAGGTCCAATCACATCAATGCAAGTCCAGCGACACACATACACATGCGCACACACGTACAGACGCACACTCACAAAACAAAAAAATAAACAGAAAATGAAAAGTGAATGCACAGCCTGAATAGTAGTTTGAGGCTTAGACTATCCAGATCATGTTTGTTTGTGGATCAATACACACCATGGCTCCTCTCCTAATCCTCCTGTCACTGACATCCTGCCTGTGTGAGGCTGCACTCATATCTAAACATACACATACATTCACTTCCAATTTGTGACACAGAAACTGCAGTTTTGATTAGATTAGTTTGTAGTTTTTCTGTAACACTAAAACAATAAATGAAAACTCTTGAGTATTATTTGTGTTGTAAATCACTGGAGATAACCCAGCAAAGAGTCACATAAAGGCTGTGTGTTTGAGCTGAGGTTTAAGCATCAAACACATGCTCTTTTACTCACTTACTGCTCATCAAATAAACGAACCAATTTAGATAAATTGCTGTAATCAAATCGAAGCTGGAGCAACCTGAGGTTGCACAGACTTAAAAAGGTGGAAAGAGATAAATTTACTGTATACAGTAATGTGTACATGGCCTGTCATACCAAAGCACTGAAATTAGATTCAAGTCCAAAACCTTCATTTAGTTTTGTTGAGCCATTAAGAAATAGACTTGCTTATGTCCTTTACATTATTGTCCTGCTACTTAACCAAAGTGTGCTTGAGCTTCAGGGTACAAACTGATGGTTGGACATCCTATTTTCTGGTAGAGAGCATAATTCGTGGTTCCATCACTTATGACAAGTTGTCCAGGTCCCAAAGCGGCAAAGCAGCCCTGGACCATCACACTATCACCAACATGTTTGATTCTTGGTATGACAATGTTTTCGTGAAATGCTGTGTTAGCTTTAGGTTATATTTAGATGATATCGTGATTAAACAGACCTGGCAGTAATTAGCCCTGGGTGCTGGCAAGTGAAATTGAACATGTAGTTAATCATATTATACTAGTAATATTGTACTGCAGTTGTAAATGGAAGTTATCACAGTATAGTGGTGCAATAGATGAGCCTTTCTGTTAGTTGAAGAGTCTTCCACAATATTTTCATTTTTTTATTGTTGATTTATTTATTTTGATTCACTTATTAATATATTAATATTTAGTGTCTCTGGATCGATGCAATATCGCCATGCAAAATATCACAATACTGCACCATTTCAATTTTTCTCACTCACCTCTATTGCACAAGCAACCTTACCTCAAACGATGCAGTCTGACTGGCACTGAGTACAATTGCTCTCCGTGAAGTTGTCAAAGGTTTGAAAATGATTGCTATCTAATTTATAAATACAGATTGCCAATATGTTGTCATCAGTCTGAATGAGTCTTTTTGATTTGAAGCGACTCGCCTCAACTGGCTGCCAGCTAACTGCACTCTGGTGATATTGCTTTAGAATTGGAAGGTCGCAGAGCACAAATGTACGAGTTTTATTCAAATTTCTGTTAAATGTAAACATCTAGAGATATTTGATTCTTGATGATTTCTGACAGTTAATTGCTTTACAATCAGAAAAAGATTTCATTTACTAGCCATCTTTACACCATTTGACACCACTATCTCTACTTTCAAGATTAGGCTTAAAACATTCCTTTTTGCTAAAGCATATAGTTAGGGCTGGACCAGGTGACCCTGAATCCTCCCTTAGTTATGCTGCAATAGGCATAGGCTGCTGGAGGACTCCCATGATGCATTGGGGTTTTCCTTTTCAGTCACCTTTTTCACACACTATGTGTTAATAGATCTCTCTGCATTGAATCGTACTCGTTATTAATCTCTGTCTCTCTTCCACAGCATGTCTTTATCCTGTCTTCCTTCTCTCTCCCCAACCGGTCGCAGCAGATGGCCCCGCCTCTCCCTGAGCCTGGTTCTGCCGGAGGTTTCTTCCATCAAAAGGGAGTTTTTCTTTCCCACTGTCGCCAAAGTGCTTGCTCATAGGGGGTCATATGATTGCTGGGTTTTTCTCTGTATGTATTACTGTAGGGTCCACCTTACAATATAAAGCGCCTTGAGGCGACTGTTGTTGTGATTTGGAACTGTATAAATAAAACTGATATGAATTGAATTGAAAGCAGTCTGACTCCGTCTTACGGCAACATTTATGGTAAGTTTTAGTAACAGTGTTTGTATGCTTGACAATCTCCCTGTGTAGCAAATAAAATAACATAAATCAAATAACTTTATCTTATTAGATAAAACAGATAATGAAAGATAATTATGAGGGCATAATTCACTGTTGAAAAAATGTGACAAACTGCAATGTATCGTATTGCAATACTTAACAAATTTCAAAATATTAAAAAATCCCAAAACACTGTATCATAAGCAAAGTATTGTGACATTATCATATTGTAGGGTTTCTGGCCATTCCCACCTATATCCAGCATGGACAGCTAGGGAACAATAAAGAGTAGGTGGTGATTGTAAACGAGGTAACAATAGCACATACCCAAGGTTGAGGTGTTTCAGCTTCTGAAGGCTGCTGATCTGAGTAGGAAGCTCTTCAATCTGGTTGTTGAACATGTTTAGAACTTCCAGGTTCTTCAGTTCTGAGATGTTAGCAGGGACAGCTGGAAAACACCAACACAGGGAAAATAAATGATAAGTATATCCAGCATACTGGGAACATTGGCACAAAAACACACTTCTCCTGGACGTCTGAAAATATTGATAGTGTGGTATCACACAGGTACCATCTCTACAGCGAGGATACCATCAGCAACTCGGGCCTTGTTCCGAGACAACTGACTTTTTAACTAATCCTACACACCCACCATTTACCAGGTTGTTTACAAAGAAAAACATAGAACATCGCCTTCCCAACTCTGATCACAAGTTCATCATCATCAACTTCATTAAACACTGTGTTGACCAACCTTGATATAAGATTGAAGAGTATAAACGAGGCAGTTTTACTCTTCCCTACTATTTACAGTTCTACTGATGATCGGTGGGCTGGACATTTGAACAGAGACAAGTTAGAAGAAAAGAGTAAACCAACTAGGCCCTGACATGAATGCTGCCAGGAGGATGAGTGTTAAAGAGGTGAGGTCTGGGCATACTGATAGGCTTCGTAGGACTTGCGCGTGAACGTGTGTGTGTGTGTGTGTGTGTATTTTTAACCTGTTAGTTGAAATGTGCAATATCTACTTTCTACATTTTAAAAATAATTGAAGATAAATCTGTGGAATTCAGATCAAGCCTTCCACAAAAACAACATTAACACTAAACACAAAGTCTGTGTCTGTAAGGTAAATATTGTTTCAGTCCAATTTAAGATTATATGTGGTCAAAAGAGTTCGTAAGAAATTATATATGAAGGAATTACCACTGTTTGTTAGATTGACCACATATAAGTAGCTTATCTTAAAGGCATGCCCGTCTTGGGCTATGGTGGGCTAAAGACTGGGGTGGAATTGTAGGGAGTGGGACTGGGTGGGGATGGTAGGTTCTTGGTTCAGCCTTTGCTCCCTGGTCTCTCGTTGGGTGGGATTGGACTTCACCTTTCTTGCTTCTTTTAATGCACAGCATTAGCCTAGCACAAGCTCACCTATCAGATTTATAATAAGTGTATTAACTATAGTTGTTAGGAGCAGATTGGGATGATGGTGGGATGCTGCCCCACACAACACAGGACCCGAAAAGGTTCAGGGCTATTCAGAACAGCATTCGGGACAGATTATCTCCTTGGTAAATTCCACACTTGATGGTGACTTGTGCAATTGGCTTTATGCTAGCATCCGGTGTTTTTCGCCACATCCTCATCGATTTTCTGATGAAAGCTGTTAGGGTCCTGAGTCATAGGCCTTTGTATAGACAATCTAGGTGATGCACAGGTTGGTCAGTGTGGTATTGCAGTCTTGAGTGATTACTCTGTCTACTAAGACCTTGCGCATCACAAGCTCACCCCTCTGGTGAATCTTCCAATTCCCTTCTGGGCCCTGCTCATGTATTGAGTCATGTGCCTGTTCATCTTAGCTGCTGTGAGGACTGTCTGGCCTTCTCTTAGCCATTGCAGGTGCGTCTCATTCATTAGCAGCTCATTCGTTTGTACTGCCAGACGGCCATATCTTCTTTAGCCAGTAGGTGTGAATGATGCCTTTGCTTGATATCATGAAGCGTGCCATTGCCCTATGCTAAAAAAAGAGCCGAGACTATTATGTTAGCACCTCCAAACTTCACTGTTGGTATGGTGTTTATGGGGTGATATGCAGTGCCTTTTGACCACCGAACATGGTGTTTATTATGGCATCCAAAAAATTCAATTTTGGTCTTATCTGACCAGACTATATTCTCCTTGCTTATCTAAATATTGTTGAGCAAATTTTAAACGCGTTTCAATATGCTTTTCCTTTAACAATGTAGTCTTGCATGGTAAGCATGCATACAGTTTAGATATTCTTCTGTAACCAATGCCATCAGTAAGGTCTTGAGAGAGCCCTCATTGGTTTTACCCATCATGAGATGTTTCTTGTGTGACACCTGTTTATAGGCCATCAGTTTGGACTGAACCAGCTGATATTAATTTGCACTAAGTGGCAGGATTGCGTTCTAATTACTGATGGATTTCAGCTGGTGTCGTGACTTTCCATGCCTTTTTGCGCCCCCCTTTCTTCATGTGCGCAATACTTTCTCCCTGTGTCACTTCTTGATTTTACACATAATTTATGGACATCTATGATTTGATTTCTATGCATGTGTGGATTAGATGGGTTGTTACCGACATTTAGTAAGAATTTTAATGTCAATAGCCCAATTAGAAACATATTTAGTGATGTAATCAATACTTATTTTCCGTGCTGCGTGTATATCTTTTTATTATGTCCTCTACACTGCTGTGGGGAAGAAATGTAAACCATATAATAACTATTTTTTTCTTAAATGAAAGATATACTGTACATTCTTTGGCATTATTAGATCCACTATTTTAGTTTTTTTTTTAACTAATAAGCTAGTGTTTTACATGACTTGAAGACATACAAACTGAATAAACACAAGACCAGCGTGAAAGTGTGAGTATATGCTAGTGAAGGAGGAATCAGCAGTCTTGCAAACCACATATTAGTGCTTGTGATAATATGACAGCAAACAGTAAGGTGTGTGTAAGTGTCAGTGAAGTCTCTTCTCATTCCTCCTGTGGGCCACTAACAGGACCTCAATCAATGAAATACCACAACCTCCTAACCAATGTTCCCTCTAATTTTTCACGTGTCACGCGAACACACAAACTCCCTGAGCGATCCCTTGGACCACTGTGAGCGACATCAGACGTGTGCACTGTGGTCACGCCGGCATCTAATCCATCCAAGTTACATGGTTTATTAAAATAATCCAATTACAGCATTTACATTTATGTTAGACTACTTTTAATTAACTGCTTTAGCCCACTTACAATGAAAATTAAAAAAAATCTAGTCATTGGCCTGTGTAGTATGTTAACACTATTGGAAGTAAAAATAACTTGAACTCCAATTTCGAAAACACAACTTTCTTTCTTTCTTTTTTTTTTATAAAGCTCTGACTTGTATTATGAGTCTGTGGTCTGGGAGAGACTTCATTAACTCT
>VUQP01045301.1:0-17405 GCA_015108555.1 Coptodon rendalli
GTATTTCTGTTTATACTTCAATGCAACCAACACCCCTACCTCTTTATACTGTATTTATTATAACATTATTCAGTATAGTTCCAACAGCACCCCCCACTCAATGTGCAATATCATTCCCCCCCACACACACACACACACTCAGTGTGCAATATCACTGATCACACTGCACCTCTCAATGCACCTGCTAGTTAGATGGTATGTATGTGTATGTATATAGATGTAAGCGTGTATGTGGAAATATGTGTGTGTAGGTATGTACGGATGAATATATGTATATATACATATATGTATGTATGTGCGTGTATGTTTGCACGTGTATGTATAACTTGTACATATCTTTGTTGTGTAAATGTAAATTTGTCTGTTATTGTGTAAATACTTACGCTATTGTGTACTCCACACACATGGAGAGATGCCAAACTGCCTTTCACTGTTCTTGTAACAGTGACAATAAAAAGCTATTCTATTCTATTCTATTCTATTCTATATTAGCTTGAGAGTGTTCTTGACTTGGTTAGATGATGTGAAGGGAGTTTTCTTATCCAAGGAAAGAATTCGTGATCATCCATTTTAATGAAGCTTATCCGTAAGTTCAATAAGGAAGGTCTGTAATCATTCATCTGCCTTCTTTCCTGGGTGTTTGGCTGCTAGTGTGCTCTTTACTTCACTACCACTTTCCTACGCTGTTAAAGTGAATATTATAATCATTAAACTAGTTCAGTTATCTTCTTGCCCGCCTTCTTTCAGTCTCCACTCTGCGCGGTTTGAATCTCAGTGCGCCGTCATTCTCCCTTTCAAACTCTCATTCGTGCCCACCTCGTCCCCATCTCCAGTTTTTTTCAGTCTAACAATGTTCTCCTTCACTTGCACCAACATCTCTTTGGACCTCAGATTAAGAGTTCTGCAAAATGCAACGTTCAACTCTTGGAATCAAGTCCAGATCTTTTATCTGCTTACTCTGTCATGAAATAACAAGGGAACAGGTTTCACCTGGCCATGAAACTGCTTGTCAGTCAATTGTGCGATTCATTTTGAGGCCCTTGAATTAAAGCTGAAAGTTCACTTCAATCACATAGTTTGATCATTTGATTTAAAATCCACTGTGGCACTATAACAAGGCAAAAAGTTACTTATACTTATGAACCTAACTTTAATTATAACTAACTGTAACTCTAATAGTGATCATTGTTTGATCAGTTAACTTCTGCTTACGGGTCCATTTGTTTCTGTCTTTATTTAGTAGTTCAAAAAACATCATCCAGTCTCCCTCTAGATTATTTTTCTCTCACTTTTCTATTTCTCCCTTTTTTCATGTACAGAAACCATCCTGTAAAAAACTGACCACCTGTTCCTCTCAGCCGCCTCAATTTACCACACCATATGTTTAGCTGGAGCTACTGAAGAAAATAAACATATAGCTCATAAATAACGCAGTGAATTAATACTGTCTTTTCCAACCCAAACGCTTTAGTCATTTGCTCTGCATCCATATCTAATCTGAGACATTAGTCATGGTTAAAGTGATCAAACGGGAAAACAGGCTGCGCTTCCTGTGATGGTTTTGGGTGATTTCTGGTTGGGCTTCTTCAGAGCTTCGCTATGCTCCACGACATTATTGGTGTCTTTTTTTTTTTTCTTTTAATCTTGTCACGTTTGTTGGTCATGACAAATTTACATAAAGACTAGAATCTCCATTAATAATCAGAACATTTTTTTTAATGTGGGGAACTTTGAACAGACACTAATACTGATGTATGCAGTATGCGCAGTCTTTGTGAATAAATAGAGAGTTTCTCTTCTGATGGCTAGAAATTAATCAAATTAAATGGGGGAAAATGCTTTAACATTACTGAACATAGAAAAAAAACTGGTGTCATGGCAAAGAGTGCGCTCCCCTCTGATAGACACAAGCTGTGCTGTTGTCTTGACTAAAATTAAAAAACACCACAAGTTTCCAAAGTTCAAAGACAAATCACGCAAGTATCAGTAGGACGTTGATAATATGCTGATGAGATGCTTTACTTCATTAAGATGTGCATGGTGTTGTAAAAAAAAAAAACGACTTAGATGGTGCCTGTCATGGTCCGTGTGAGCAGCTGGGTGTGACTGTGTGAATCCCTGCCTCCTGTACCCACCTTGGGGCGGGCCTACTATCCTCTCACCTGGAGTTAATTCTGGGCAATCAATGGAGAGTATTAATGGCAAGCTTCACTGCTGCCTTATCGCTAGTCTCTCTTCTCTCCTAGCTCTACTAGCCTGCTACACCATGACATCATTACTAAGGTTCGCCTTCTGGACTCTGGACACAAACCCTCTCAGGATTCTCAGCCACGCTGCTAGGAGCATCATCAACCTGTTGATGTCGATCTAGGAGGCTGGTTCACTTGGACCTCTGCCTCCCACCTCCGAGTCTCAGCCCCCTCCTCCCCAAGGAGGAGGGGGCTGTATCGCTATAACCCCTGGCCCAACCAGCGCACCCACTAATTCCTTTTCTCTCTCTATCCTTCTAGTGTGCTCCGCGAGTACCACACCACCAGTCTCAGTTGAAGAGAATTTGCCTTCAACTACCATGCTAGGATTCTTTTAGTGTATTGTGTATTAAGCCAAGTTTCTAGGTTTCGTTTTGTCCCCACACTAGCGTTCCCCCACCAAGCACTATATTGTATATCACGCCATGCTAAGTTCCTAGGTTTTGTGTCTCCTCATTTTCCCCGTGTCATTGTAAATAAAAACTACTTTAGCTCAGCTATTCTGCCTCTGCACTTCATCCCGCACTTGAGTCCAGTTCTGGTACAGGCTCCCGGCCCACTTCACTGGTGCCCATTCAATCTATGCCTGACACCAGCCAGACTTCTGAGCTTAGTTGTTTTTATCTTTTTTTATATATAAAGAATAAATATATGTCAACTATAAACATATAAGGAAAATTTCCTCAGTATTTACCTTTTGCAAGTTAGTAAACTAAACTCAGATAAGAAAAGATGAAATTAGGTTGTGAAGAAGCCACGCTGGTGCACAACACCCAGACGCTACACAGCATATAATATGGTACATACAGGCTAAGGTTGCTTCACAAATGACCAGAAACTGTACTAAACAAATGGACACTGTAACCTGTAATGTCCCCAAATGAATTTAGACATAAAATAGGTCTCAGAGTAGAAGAAATACACCCTGTGGCAAACGTCCTTTTATATAAACGGTTCATTCAAAGGCTAATATCACCTTGTACTTTTACTGTATTTTGTTGCTTTGTGGTGTCCTGGGGAAGTTTTGACCTACAAGGGGGAAAAAAAGATGATTAGGATATGATGTAGGGTAGAAATTGCGAGATCACTACGGATTTCTATCCCAGCCACAGTGTGTTTGACACACTCATAGATTCATTTAAGGATAATGATTAAATGTGAATTTGCATAAAAGCGAAGCTTTTAGAAATCAACACATCAAGATGGTTCCACCAGAAAAAACGTAAAAAGTATTACTGCACAAAAATAACCCGACTGTGTGAAGAATAAAAACATTTTTAAACTGTATTTAAAAATAAAAACTGTGACTGTATTGTAGCTTTAAACCTACATTCTATCTGACGGCCAGCAGGGGGAGACTCTTCTGGCTGCAAAATAAAAGTCCGCTTCCCTCAAAAGTACTTGACAGAGGACATGATTAAACATTATTTTGATGCGTTTTTGGTTTCAGTCGTCAGTCTCAAGTCATGGCAAAATCGACATGAAGGTATTTTTCTAAATTCCACCTACAAAACATGCACGTGAGTTAGTGGACCACTTACCTTGTTAGAGATCTTTCTCTGTAGGATCATATTTTGTCTTCATGAAATCACAGTTAAAGCCTCTAAATACAACTTAAATTAGAAAAATAACACTTTAATAGAGCATTTATAAAAGCAATATTTTAATAATGCAGATTTTCTAATATAGGTTTAGCATAAATTATCAACAAAATAGCTGCTGTTATTTCCACATAAACACTTTTGTTTGTACCCATATATACAACACTTTAAGGTTAAAGACTTTCTTCCATATGGAGTGGTAGTGTACATGACCACTAAAGACACAACAATGCACATGGAAACAGTCTTGCCCACGAGAATTTGAATAATGCTTTTGCGTGCATGGCTTTAAAAATTTGTCCATCTGTGAAGAAATAACAAGGTCATCTCGCTCAAGAATATTTGCCCTCCTTGTTGAGACAATCATGACTGCGAGGCACTGTAAAAAGAAAATGTGAATTGCTTACTAGAGCAACTACAGAGAAGAAAAAGGGCTTGACAGCATCAGCACATTTTTGCACCGTGCTGCTATCTCATATCAGGCGCCCATCAGATGATTTTGATATTGTAGATTTCTTTATTAAATAAACATGGTGTGGAAAAGGCGAGCGGGCCAGGATTTCAGGAACAGGCACAGATTTGATCACACACTCAAGAAAAAGCTAAAAAGGCAAACCAGATTGGAAAACCAAGACAAAATAATTGGACTTGTGTCGGTAACCTGAGCGGACACGGACCCATTTATCTCCCTGTCTGAAGCAAGGGAGCAAAATTTCAAGCTCAGAAAGGTCACGGTAAAGAACTGACTTTAGAAAAAAAAAAAAAAAGTCCTTTGCCAGAACATTTTCTTGTTTTTCTGTGCCTTTTGCTATAACTGCTATGTTTTTGTTTTATTTATGCTTTCTCTTATAAATTACAGGACGTTCTTCATTTTGATCCCCATTGAAAGACGTCACACTCTTCAGCTGCAAACTGTATTTGTATATATTTCACATAAAGCACTGCATGAACACTACTAACATACTCATTTACAATACTAACATCACCTCCACTGCCATCTTGCTCAGAATTTGTTTCTGGCCTTTCCTGCTGTATTTAAAAGGCCAAACTTCTCTGCTGCTTTTTGTTATTCCATTAAAACAAATGGCAACACTTCACAGGTGACAATCTGAAAACACTTTATTATTACAGGTATGTTTGATTTGACATACCATAACAAGTAATCCTTCTTATAAGCCGACTTTGGTCTGTGATCAATGCAGCTATAGGTGGATTAACCAGAGGACAAAAGGGACACATGTGCCCTGCAGTCAGTGGATCCCTTCGCTTCTTTTAAATTAATGTTTGCAGTACTTGGTTAAATGATCTGAAAATGTAGTTGTTAAAAGTATAGCATGACTATAAAACTGAATGTTTTATGTTAGATCATTAAATCATGACCCCCACCCTGCTCTCTGTAATTTTACCATTTATAGAACTTCGATGTATTTTAATTGTGTATTGACTAATTGATAATTGACACTTACTCGGTTGTATTTAGCTGTATTTGTGAGTATAATTAAGTAGTAGTTTCACCGCAGATATTTACATGCACAAAGTGAACACTGCAAACAGCGGTCATAGGTTACCTAGATATTCACAATCTATTCATCTCCCACGCATGTTTGGTATTATGTTGCTATGACAGGAGGGATTTGATTCTGTTTTAAATGAAGAAGAGAACAAAGAGAATTTGTGGATATCAGGCAAATACAACTGAGTTTGTAACTTGTGTTTATTACACAATTCATGTACATGAAACTTCAAATCTTGCACTTTAATATATGTGAAATAGAGACAGCTGTATGTTGTTAAATGCAACTTTTCACTTAGAGAGCCCCTCTTGCACACACAGAGTTATTCTCTCACTTTGGCGCTTTTAAGATTTATCCCAGGCGATGTGAGAAGTCTGCACCCTCTGAAATCTCCTGTGGAAGAAGAAGAAAATTTTTACCCATCATATACAGATAAGACTATTCAATGTCTTCTGTTAACCACTGAAAGGCGAACAGTCCACTTTGCAAATGTTTAGGATGGTTGAAATAAGCCGAGGGTAACACAGACATCAGAACAACCAAGTGAGACTTTATCAAACCAATCAGTGACTTTTCTCTAAAGAAGTTTTCTTCACAAGAATGTAAATATTGCACCGTGCATGGCACATAATGCAACACATGTAGTAATTTAACATGTAAAGTGCCTTGTATTATAGAGTGGCCAAAACCCTTACTGTGTTAAGGCAGTGCTTACTTGTGAATGTTGCATTTGCATGTGTGTGTACAGTTTAGTTGTATACACTAAACAAGAAACACTCAGGATTCATCAGGATTTAGACATTTCAGACAAAACCACCAATATTAAGAATTCTTCACTAACCCAAACTGTTCTGTCACGTTCACGGTGCATGACCTGCTTTTTTTAGCCTGTGCTTCTTGTCGGACATGGAACTATTCATTATTATCATGGCTATGTAATATTCTCTTTCTAATATTGTAGGGTCTTTACTTTAGAATACAAAGTGTCTTGAGATGACTGTTGTTGAACTATAAATAAAATTGAGCTGAATTAAACTGTTGGTGGGTTTTCTGCTAAATGCTGTTAAAAAGAAAACATCAAGAAACAAATGGAGTGGAGGAAAAAAAAAAAAAAAGTCATTTTTCCTGTTAGTAATCAGGCTATTAGGAGCTAATGTTGACGTTTTGCTTCTGGGATGATATGGAAATATTTTTCTCCCTTTTATGGTTATTTTTATTTTTTTTGTTGTGCAATGATTAAAACCTGCTCATTTTGTCAACCTTATGTTAGCATTAAGAAAAAATCAGGGCCTTACCAAAATCAATAATCCTCTTCCACTGGGGATTATGAACCAAACGTTAGCCGTGCCCAGTTTTTAAAACCAAGCAACACGTAAAATGAAGAATATAAATTAAGATGAACCTGAAGTGTTTAAAGATTATCTTAACATTGTAGGAACATCCTAAAAATATGTGGATGGCATTTTAAAAGACTTTAATCAAAAATAAAATAGTTATTAGTGTCCACTTTATCATTAGTAGTAGAAGATAACAGATTCCAAAGACACTGTTTTTCCAGGTTTACGTTTTTTTTTTTTTTACTGACCTCTCGTTTGCCCACAAGAGGTGGCATTAGAGCACAGACATCCCTTGGAGCTCGTGTTTTGATGTGGCTCATTCTTTTTTTGTTGCTGTTGTTGTTTCAGAGACCTTGGCGAAATGTTGATTGAGCTTTTGTGGACTAGTTAGCCTTGGAGTGGCGGGGAGGAAAAAAAAAAAAAAGAAAGAAGAAGTGAAGGACTTGTCTGGTAAGTAATGTGATCTACACTCGTCCGCGCACACATTACGTCCTGTACAGCAAGATTACCCCAAACAGCAAGTTACAAGCATCAAAAGAGAGACAGCTTGGAGGGAAAAGGGCTGGGAGGAAAACAGAGACGAGGAGGGACAGAGGGAGACGAGAGGCAGAAAGGGAGAGAGAGTAAGTGGAAGCTGCACACCAAGCTTTGTAAAGCATCGGGGATGAAACATCGCTTCCCTCATAAGATGATTATGTTGTTAAATGAGATATGGCAATACTCTTGTAAGCGCTTAATCCAAGGATCTCCAGCTGCCATGCAAATGTAGCAGATGTCAGCAGGATGACACAAAGCCGAGGAATGAGCAACCAAAATTCAGCTCATCCCCCCACCCCCACCCTCCTCACCCATCCACTGTATTATTTTACAGGAAGACTTGTGGCTGCCGGAGCGCACCGTAGACTCGTAATTCTGTTCGCATATGCAGGGCGAGCCGTGGCAAAGCACGCAGCTGGTCGTAAAAGCCACCGCATGCAAAACAGTTTTCTGTTCTGCAAGAAAAAAACAAAAGGAAACTCCAAGCAGTAGCCAAGTTTTGGAGGCCTTTTCTGAAGTTGCCTTAACTTGGTAGCTCTCGGATGTTTGGACCAGCTTCTGAGAAGCTCTTTCCTTCTGAAGATTTGAGGCTTTGCTCTACTTTCATGCGGCTCTCTCGGCATTCCCAGGTGGGATGTGAGGGTCGGGTGGTGGACCAAATAAGAATGGAGGATTTCCTCAGGGAACATTAAAGTAAAATGTTTGACTTGCACTCTTGGGATTCATGGTGATGACATCATGGCTATGGGAGTGTAAGCTAGCACCAATTCGGGCCCATTAAATCAGACAGCGTGATCATTTAGTCTAATTTGCCATCATTCCCTCTAATTGCATCTGACTGCCGACTCCGGAGAGTATTCTAATTCCCTTGAACTGGTTAAAGTGACTGTGAAGGGCTATGCTTGAACTTGTTAAATGGCAGGAGATATATGATTTGTTTAGCCTATCCTTTATTGTTAGCTTCCCCAATAATACCAGCACATATTCCCCTGAATAACTGCAGCGTCTAACTATTACGCTCCTACTTTAGATTGAGCCGTCCGCTTTAAGAAACCGCACCTAAGCACTCAGTGTATCGTTTAAACCAGGACCAGTCCACACAGGATACAACACAAAACGTGAGATCTAAAAAAAACCGATATGACCACACTGTACATTGAGATCAAGCTTGTCAAATCACAGTCGTCGAATACATTTACTGTTCAGCCTACCGGGAGGTGCTTTATCTGCGCAGAAATGATGTCTCTAACTGCCCCTTTCTCTTTTCCTTCCCCTTTTCTTTTATCATTCTTTTTTTTCCCTGCTCCCTTCTGCGGCTCTCGGAGCTTTGTGCTCATGTTTGAGTTCTCACTGGCTGACAGGTTGTCACAGATAATAAGTTTTAATTCCCCATATGGGACCAAAACTCACTTGCCTTGTAATTTCCTCATAATTTTATTCCCTTTTGAAGCCCTTGAATGTAGATTGGTGAGATGCCAGTTATGAGCGTGCTAAGCTGAGATAGTAATGTATTCTGCTGCACCGAGGCTGGACTCAAATAAAAGGGAGTAAAGAGCATTCTCTTATGTTTTAATTTGGATTTGATATTATGTCACAGCGGCGCCGTCGGCAGTCGTCTTTATTTATTAAGCACGTTCAAACGAGCACTTTGTTTTTGTTTATGATTTTGAGTTCGGCTGATCAGGACAGGAAAGAGGAAAAACGCGAGCTAGTCCACAGGGCGTCAATTATACGACTTACACCGTCTGTACAGTGAAACACCGTGGTGTTGAATTGGGTGAGTCATATGATCTCAGTCCAACCCCTGATCCCCATTTGTCCCAGCGGTGATGTGTCTAAACGCACCACAGCAGCTCTGACGGACACTTTGCCTTGAGCTCCTGTTCACCCCTTCCACCCCTCAATGCCACTTTCTCTCCAATCCAGAATAATGAGCCTTTCAGAAATTCAACTCAGGGATCTCGGCCCAGTGGTGTGCTCAGCAGCCCAGATTTCTCGCCTCTTCCCCTTGCTAAAGCCTCCACTAGCCCCGGAGCTTCCAGGCCGCTGAAAAATCACAGCTCTGTCGGCCAAGTGTGGCCGCTGTTTCAGCAGGATAAGTTGGCAAAGGGAATAGCGTCTAAGTCGCCCTGAATGTAAACGAAGCACCCTTTTGCTGTCACCGTGGATGCCTGGCCTGTCTTCTGCCGTGGATGGCTGGTTAGGCATTCTCTACCTCATAAAGGATGCAGCTGTGCTGTAAAAAAAATGGCTTTTGTAAATTTATGCTCAGGCCTTCTCCATTCCTGCACTGAATTGTCACAGTAAGGTTGAGACTTTCTCCTAACCCTTGGTTGGAAAGTCTGCCTTGTTTTACAACCAGCCAAAGCTAGAAAAATAAGAACTCGTGACATCTTCCAACTGTACCCAGAATAACCTTTTGTGGAAATTCTTGTCAGACAGGTGGATTATTTCATTGAAGACTGATGTGGAAATATTCAGCATGCTTTTTTTTCCTATGAGCTCTTTACTTATGTGTCATGGGTGTTCCGTGGTGATTCCCTATGGATCCCATGTGATGGATGCTCTTAATGAAGGGTGTTAATTTAAAGTCACCTGCAGGCTATAGCCGTTCCATCCATAAGGCTGCTTCATCGCCTATCCAATGTTCTCTCAGCACTGACAGAGGAAGGCCCAGGGAGAAGTGAGGAGATGGAATTGGATTTGAAGCTCTGAGGCAGGTAATAAAAAGCAACACTCCCACACACCAAGGAATGTGATTTCCCCAAGTACCCCTGGCAGACATGTTGAATTTCTTGCTGTAATGTATAGGCGACCAAGCTATTCATAACATGCAGGGCCCTGGCGAGTACACCAGCTCAAGCTTGTTTTCTCATTAAAAGAGTCAAGGTGTGCTTTGAACTTCCATCAAACCCGACGTAATATGCTTTCATTTCATGCCGTAACCCCTGCTTAAAAAGGTAATGGCTTACTGCATTGAGCATCCATTTAATTTGTTAACTAACAGAGAAACTGGTTACGCAGGAGCTTGAATAAATGATAAGGCAGGGCAGACCTGAAAGGAAAAAAATATCTGTTTTAGTACAGATTTAATTTCATTTTGCTCCGTGAGAACGTGTGTGCACACTGAGGGATAGTACACAGTCAGATAAAAGGTGGTACAGTACAGAACATTTTTCAGAGATGTTGTTGTAGAGGTCTGAAATATTTCCTGTACATCCGTAGGTGTAATAAGCTACAGTCACTCATTTCCTGCAGAAAATAGATACCAATCAGACTTTGCTATCAATAGGGGTTAACTATAAAATAAACTGCAATGACAGCAGGCTCCTTACACAACAGAGTAGTAAGACGGGGCTTACACAGACTCTGGATGCCAGGTTAAACATGGCCAGCAGCAGGTGTCAGTCCTGCCTAAGCCCGACCTTGCGGAAAGGCAGCATATTTCAGTTTCCCCTTCAGTAGTTCCAGAGTGGTGTCCAGAGAGGTTTGTGGGGGGAAAAGGGTGTCCATGCAAAAGGGCCCTGAGATGCTTTCTATGCAGGCCACCAGAGCAGTGGGGATAGCCCAAGGCTGGAACTAAGCTTCATATTCGCCTCGCTGACACTGATCCTCTATCCTTGCATCGCTACACAGCCTAAATAAAGCAACCATGGGAACAGAGGTTAAGGAAAATGGAGGTTTTCCCTTTGTGTCATCTCAATGATTCTGTGTTACTTCTGAGAGTTGCATCAATTGACTTTCGCTGCCAAAAATAATCTCGCTGCGAGAATTTTGCATGTAACATAACTGTAACCGCATTAGATTTCTGACACAGCACGGAGTTTCTTTTGTACTACTTTTTATGGGGAAAGTGCAGTAAGTACAGAGCAGCCACTCTCTTGACTAATACTCCATAAGACATTTGGTGAAGAAACATCATTAGTTTATTTTAATGTGCCACGGTGGAGGCTGAGTGACACTAATGGGGGGCTGCGTAAAAAATGGTGTCAATCTTGGCACTGTGACGGTTCACTGAACAGCACATTAGTGCTAAAAGTATTTCAGGTCTCTAAGTATGCCTTCCTCTCTTGAGCCTATATGAGAGGGCGGTAGGGGCCACCAAGGCAATTCAAAAATGCAGTTTCAGTATTCATAATAGGTGAAAACTGAGAGCACACGCTGTGAAAAAGACAACCTGAAGTACCGGCAAGCAATGTCTCAATCCGTCTGTTGAGCCTCGATGCTAAAGATGCATTAGCAGGAGTGCTGAATGGATTTTATTTTCTCTATCCAAATATCCACAGTCAGCAAGGACGTTTTGAATCGAAAACAGATGACCATCTCTCCGTCGATCAAAGGAAATACTTGTAGGATGCCAGCACAGCAGAATGTTGTTGTAGTGTAGAGATGCTGAGTGTTGCAAAGATAAATGCACAAATTACGGTGTGATTATTAACAGTTCTAATCATTAAATTAATGAGATGTGATTTAATGGTGGACAGGACTATTAGTACACTGTCTTCAGGAGGTACTAGCTGAAGATTGAGTACTAAAAAGAGAGATTAGGCTTCAGTGACATCTTTTTTAGACTCTAATAACAGGATGGGTCACGAGTGAAGAGAATCAAAACAAAAAGTTATTTCACTGTTCGCTTCTTGTCCACAAAGTCAACTGTGAGTATACACCTAAGCAGCAACCGTGCACATGTGAGGAGTTCTGTACTTGCTAACTGACTTGGCTTTTGCCAGTGTGGGGGTGTCACAGTCTGGAGATCCCTGGAGCAACTTCCACCATGGACGGCTGTCCGTACAGCAAAAAAGACTCTCTGTCACCCTCCTCGGACATCCAGCTAGCCAACAAATTTAGCATCTGGAATGAGCAGGATTTTCTTCCAAGGGGACGCCTCCAGCTTCCCTCAGCATGGTAATCAGTTGGGTGGACTCTCAGAAGGAAGCCTTTCTTCCCCTAGGCAGTGACTCAGACTGTGTGAAAGTATTCCAGGGTGTCGGTTACTGTGCCGCTTCCGCTCCATATTGCATTTCCTCAGCCCTGCTGTCCTGTGACATAGAAACCAGTTCCAGCTCAGCTCCTAAGCCATACGACTTTATACGAGATTTCATAGAAATGTCAGGAAGAAGTCAGAGAAAATGTTTTGTTTTCCGAGGCCAAGAGTCCAGTAAATTGCCAGCAACATCCCGAAGATTATACCATCCAAAGTTGGAGCAAATTGTATTCTGCTTGGGAACAAATGGCACAAATCAACAGTTTGAACTGCTTAAACGTGACCGTATCCAATTATTAAAGGACATTGAAGACTCAGAGCTGCTAGGCTTTCAGCGCTGAATCGATCCCCACTGTAGGCTGAGGGTTTGGTTTCACACTGCAGAAGGCTTGCACTTATACACCTTGCTGTTTAAAATGCTGACATGCTCAACTGCTCTCTAGCTCATCAGATACACCCTTTCACTCCATTCAAGCTTGGCTGTCTCAGGTGATTTGGTCCACAGGGTGATCAAGTCTGACTTCCTGTCTGACTGAATGCCCGTAAGTAACAGGCATGAACCGTCCAACACAGCTCCCCCTTCTGGTATGGATTTTAATTGTGTATCTCCCAAGAGTTTTATGCTTTTTCAAAAAATTTACCTTAGTTATGTATGTGAAACACTGAGGACACAAACTTATTTTTAAACTTTTTAGCATCTCACAAATATAGAATTCCATCTCAAAATTTAAAAAACCCCACAGTCACACCCAGAATCATGGCACCTGAATCCTTTAAGAATAACTTGCTATAGCAGATGATGATGTTACATGACACTATAGCACCGCAGAGCTCAGATGTCACAGAAATAAGGTACTCATTCACGCTGAGATATTTTCAGAACCATATATTTTTTCTAATCTCACAATGTCTTACGCAAGCATCCCGAGAGTGGACAGTGGACTTACCTCAGGCCAAAAAGCCAGAGAGCTCAGACCTGAACTTTGAGGGTTATGTGTGGGTTTGTCTCAAAATTTGACTTTTATTACCTCAGAAATATTACAAGAGCAGCACCATTTCTCTCCCTTAGTGACAAAGAGAAACTGATATGTTCTTTCATACCAAGAAGGCTACTGAAATGATCTGCTATCTGGTCTGCCTAAACATGTTATAAACCAACTACAGCTGATCCAGAACTCCAAGGCCCAACGTCTGTTTTTAAGTCCTCGCGTTGGTTTCCTGACAGTTTCCATGCTGATTCTAAAAATTCAAGCCTCTAGTGCATGACTAAGACTCTCATCTTTTTTAATATGCTGCAGCGCTGTGTCCATTGTTTTTAAATTGACTCGACTCTGTTGCCATTCTATTCCTCTACAGCTTTTTAGTTGCACAGTTCTTGAAGCTATTTTTTGATAACTGACAGTGTGTACACTTCAGCCCCCAGGCTCATGGTGTCCTGTGTGTGACACTAATAATAATGCTTGAGAAAAGAGTCACTGTCAGGAAAATTAATTTTTCACTATATAAAATACAACTTTTTGGTAGCTCAGTAAGTTCAGCCATGCAGCAACTAATGTTAGTTATCCCGCCATCCAATGGCACTTGTCTCTCCCCATCTGGGAGCTCACTGACTGACCCTTACCTTGTGCTTTTATTGAAAACAAGTATTATCATTAATTCTTTAAAAGAAACTGCTATCTCTAGATGGCTAAAAACACACCGGATAAACAACGACAAACAGTTTGATTACATTCTTAGTTCACATGAGAGTTTATTCGCTAAGTATTCAAGTCCACTTCAAGGAAAGCTTCACTAACGCTAGCTAACAGCAGCACTGAAAGACAGAAAAGTTCAGGATTTTCCTCAACAACTCACTTTAGTATCGCTGTCATCTGGCAAAAGTGAGCTTCGCTGTTTCTTGGATTTGTATCGGGCTTCTTTCAGAAAGTTTTACAACTTCCTTCAGAGTAAATAGACGTGGACACCCAGCATATTGGCAGCTGAGGTAAACAGCAGCTTGAAAACCTACACTCACTAGAGATGAAGGGCGACCAGAGTTGTTTGTCTTACAGCAGCCACCCTAGCTAGGATTACACTCTTGTGTAATAAAACATAATTCAGATTACTCCAATCAACTGACATCTAGTGGTGAAAATTTTCCTACTGTATCTTTTAAATCTTATAAAGTTGCTTTTTCTGTGGACAATACACTTGATTGTAACACTTAAAGGAACAGCTACACTCATTACTTTATTGAAGCTGAAAAACATGACAATTTTAACTCTCAATGGTGCCTCAGTGATTATGTGAAAAAATATTTGGATCTGGCTAATTATGTTGGACTTTGAAAAAAAGTTTTTTTTTTCCCTACGCATTTTAAAAATAATTGTACATCCCCTTGGAAATGGGTGTCTAAAAATTAGATTTATTTTTCAATTCAAAATATGACTTCAGTATATAGCACTTGCTGAAGCTTTTGAATTTCTAGCAAGGTGAAATGTGGATATTGAATTTAAAAAAACATGCTCAGAAGAATGAGAGATTCCACATATAATTTCATAAAAGTGACAAGCCATACAAATCGAATGCAGAGAGAGAATTAATAATTCAAACCTGCAGAATCCTCCCTGAGACAGAAAGGAAGAAAACAGACGAATAGGAAATACGATCCCCTGTGTCTGCTCAGCTGCCTTTTCTTTACAGGATTTGTGAAATCTGGGGCATTATATGTTTAAAATTCCTGTATGTGTATCTAAGCTCCCACGTAAAGTCAGTAGGGATAAAACTTGAACGCCTTTCCAGTTCAGATAGGAGCGTGAGTCAGTGGAGCCGTTATTGGCTACAAATGCTGCGTCAAACACACCGGGTTCAGATCAAGGTCAAGCAGACGCTGCTCTTCGCTCGTCCAATATGCTTTCAAGAAAAAACAAAAAAACGAGACAATGTTTGATTTTGCATCGCTGTGATGATCCCGTTGACGCCGTGCTTGTCACTATGCCCACAATCTCCTGTAATGCTCTCATCCTAAGTGATTCAGCAGAGGTGGAGTGACATTAACTATCTCCACCTGGAATATGACAGAGTTGACTTGTTTATTGTGTTTCTCCTTCTTCCTGTGTTTTCTCTCTTCATGTTTGTGTTTGATTTGCTTGGCCTCTAGTATGTTGTACAGAGATGCCCTTTCCATGTATCGCCCTGGGTGCTGGTGCTGGTGTGGGACTTCTGCGGTGCCTGCGTCCCGGGTCAGAAAACCCCGTGGCTGTTATTGTCCCCGAACTTGTGATGCCAAATCATCCAGAGGATTAGTTTGTATTTTCCTCTTCCCCTCCCGCTGTCTCCCTCTCTCTCTCTCGCTCTCATTTATTCACCACTCACTGTATATTGCTGGTATGCCAAAGCTCATGCGTACACGTTGTACCCATAAACCCTCAGGACTTGCTGTTGGGGAGGCCCATGTTCCACACTCAGACGCACGCACAAACACGCGCACGCACAACTGTTTTCCCGCCAAGTAGGATTTGTAGTATTTTCCCCCAAGAATCTGGTGGCACACGCCCGATAAGCCTCATCCTGCCAGTTTCTAGCTGCCTGGCACTAAAAATGTGTGTGTGAAGCCTCTGAGACCTCCTCTATCATTATTCATGAACATCATTATTTTTGCAACTGTCTGCGTTCTTTCAATGAATTTTCCCGGCACCAAACTGCAGGCGGCCGCTAGTATCAGCATGTAACATTCAGATTCATTTGGTCTTCGCTCCAAAAAAAAAAATTAAAAATTAATATATGTGAACCATCGTAAAACGTGCAGCCGTGACAAGCATTTGGCTAAATCTTTCTAACATTTAATCGCACCCCCCTTTCCTCCCTCCCCACCCCTTTAATTGGTTTAATGTACAGTGAAATAAGCTTGGCTGTTTTCTTTTAAACTTAAACTGTGGACACGTCCTCCCGCTCTTGCCGAATGGCTGTCAGGTTCAGTTAGGAGCTTAGGTAGATTGAACGAAAAGGATCCCTTAAGCTGAAAATCCAATCTGAAGTGGGCCTGTTGTAAAGTATTCTTTAATAACTAAATGATGCATGAACTTCAACCGTGGTATAAGACAATGGCAGAGGTTAAAGCAAGGACGATGTACTTCTCTTACAGAGTTAGTCTCACATATAATGTTTAATCTGCGCTGAGAGTACACCTCCTGCATACACTTGTTCTTCCTGAATTCTTTTCAAGCCAGACTGGGGCGGAATTTTTTCCAGCTTTCTTAGTCTTAAACTTATATTCTGAAAAAAAAAAAGCATGGGAAATGGTTTCTAAAATAAAGTTGACCTTGCACATCAGTTAGAGAATCTTAGTAATGAATCACGGTCTGCGTCAAGGAAGTGGGCGGGCTGTGTGTCAGCATGAGGTATCTGAGGCTATGTTCACACTGCAGGTCTTAATGCTCAATTCCGATTTTTTGATCAAATCTGATTTTTTTGTCTGCTTGTTCACACTACAAATAAAATGCGACAGCAAACGCTCTCTAGTGTGAACACTCAAAGAGGCCCGCATGCGCAAAAGAAGATGTCACACACAACACGCTCTGTTTAGACCCAGAGCAAACAGTATTGTTTGACTGATGGCTCTTAATATAAAGACTTCGGACTTTACGTTTCCCAATTTTTGCTTTAAGTTATTTTGTTATTTACATAATAATGTAGATAACCTAATAATGATCCTTATTGCTATTTTAGAGGAGCGGTGCTTCAAAGGATAGTTGCAGATTCCTGTCAGAATCTGCAGATTATACAGTACAAATAAAATGTTCATGTTGTCTTCCCAACAGTTTCACTAACATCTACACTGGATGGCCAGGAAGCGTTCGCGATGTCTTCTCCGGCGCTGATAATTGGCGTCTGTCTTGTGTCAGTGACGTAAAAGACAGATTTAATGCGTCATGACCATTCAAACAGCAGTCGCTTTCTAAAACATCGGATATGTATCGGATTCAGTACCACATAAAGTGACCCAGATCGGATTTGAAAATATCGGATTTGTGCTGTTCACTGTCATAGTATGATCGGATATGGGTCGCACAGGGTCAAAAAAAGTGTGTGAATATGCGAAAACGTGAACAATTTATTTGTACTGTATAATCTGCAGATTCTGACAGAAATCTGCAACTATCCTTTGAAGCACCGCTCCTCTCTAAAACAGCAATAAGGATCAT
>VUQP01045302.1:0-20383 GCA_015108555.1 Coptodon rendalli
GTTGACTTTAAGAACGCCCAATTAGGATAACCGCATGTTTTGAGTGCTTCCTTTACGTGTGTGTGTTCCTTCTTTTTTCCCTCAGGCTTAGAGGGAACATGTTCTGCCCGGTGGTGTAGGGTCCTGAAGACCGGCCCATACTCAGGGGTGAGCTATGGCTTAAGATCAATAGTCACCTTTAAGAAGGAAAGAGCCACTTGCTGCTGTCCAAAGGCTTCATTTTGTTGGTTGTGGTATTCAGTTATAATCTAAATTGAAGACTCAAATGCAGGCAGAAATAATTACAAAAATTAAAAGTAACAACAACCAACTATGGCATCCAAATAGAACATCAAATAACAAGATTTAAGACTAACAGATAAGTGTAACAAGGTCCCCTGCCTATCCAGGCCTGCTTAGAATGGCTTGTCAATGAGCTAAGGATGAACAATACACATGAACCAGTCTTTAATATCAGTTGCTGATTTTTTTTTTGTTTATAATATGTTTAGAAACAGTAGTTAACATAGGATGGATCTTTAAATCTCTTATGATGAAAACAAAACAAAAAAACAGCAGCCTCAGGGAGTAGAAAAGCTCCAAGAAGGTTTGGCTTTGAAACCAAAACCTTCTTCCTCTGAGGCAACTCCTCTAACCACTGCACCATCATGCTGATGCAATAGACTGTCCAATGAAACTTTGCATTGAAGGCTTTCCAAACAGCTTAAGAAAAAGCCAGTCCTTAAAATCTAAGAGTAAAATTACAACTTTTCCTAATTTCTTTTTCAATCTTACTAAGCATAGATAGTTTCATAATGTTATGCCTTGAAGAAATGGTGTAAAGACGTACTTTGTAAACCTGGAGACTTTATATGCTTTATGCTTTATATATTGCTCAGCTGGTCATCTACTAATTGGAAGGTTGGTGAGTCGATCCCTGGCTGCTCCAGTCTCCAGCCTGCATACCTAGGTATTCTCGGGCAAGATACTGAATCCAAAGGTGCTCTGTGATTCCTTCATCACAGCATGAATGTGTGCTAATGTTTGCTAGAAAGCACTTAGGTGCAAAAAAAGTGCTGGAGTGAATGAGGTATGTATAAAGCACTTAGAGTGCTATATAAGGACCAAGCCATTTACCATCTTTTTGTACCTCAAAAAGGTGCACATAATTATGAAAAGAATAATAAGAAAAAGGGTAAAAACTACTGCATTTATTCCATATTCAGGAAGTAGTTTTACCTACCTTTAGGGTCCAGTAATGACTAGTGTGTGGTAATTGCACAGACTAAGAAAGAAATGCACTTTTACTACACCTGCGATTTCTCAGAGTGTGGGTAACAGTAAGCCAGATGTTCTGATAGCTGAAATGTTCTCCTGCAATTCCAGAATGTGCCATTTTAAGTTTGTTCGATCAGAATCATAGTCATCTTTGTTTCTTTGCTATGTGGCCATGCAAAGAAAAGAAAAGTTCTGTTAAAATATGCAGTATACATATATGATAGGTAAAAAGTAAGAAAAAGCAAGTTACAGAATGTAGTCAGTATGTTCAGCTATTAAAAAATAGTTTAGTTTGATATCTGTGGTTTGCCTATTTGCTAAAAAGCCCCCAAAGCAAAACGACAACAACAAAAATCTGATGAATATTCTCCAAGTGTGGTCATTCTATCAATTTTCATATAACTGCAAAACTAGTGGCATCACCATCTGTTAATGTTAGCTATCTTACACATTTAATCACCTAAATTTTCTTTGGGATTAAAAGATTATAATGTTGCATGTCGAATATGAAGCAAAACAGCAGGCACTACAGTATGTTAAAATACCAAGTCTTAGCGGCAATTTGAGTGCACTTACATTAGTGCACCAAAACTTGATTAGATCTTGTTTAATATTCTGTGGAAAAGTCAATAAAGTCCAAAATTTTCCTCCAATTACATTCAGTTGGTATCAAGTATAAACAAATTGTGCATTAGCCCGATCAGGTCACAGGGTCACCAAATTCACTGGTCTTATTTTAGATGTAGCTTCCAAACCATCCTGTTCCAAAATAAAACTGTCAACACACTTCACGACTTGCATTGTGTCCTTTAAGAAGAATTCCCCAGTGACATGCTGCTCAGCAGATGATACCAACTATAGAAAATATAGTAGCTGTTAAGAAAATTACAGAATGTTGCACTTTTTAATGATTTCTTTGTTCTTTAACAATAATTAAACAACAAAGTACATTTGATTTCCTTACATACCGATCACAAAGCTCAAGAAAGCTCCCTCAACCTTTTCAGATATTGCTCATACCTCCTTGTGTTTGTTCTTTCTACTAGAAGGTGTGGTATCATTTGTCTAATCCAGAGTGTAACATTTGGTCTTTGTGCATTTAGTCATTTTATTGTGGTTAGACTCTGCAAGACTTACATAGATGTTTGCATTTACCAGTTACAGTGTGTTAATCTGAGGTGTGAATTCACTGTTTGAGTTGCAACACAATTTCCAGTCCTCTGCTGCAATGTCCGTTTCTAAATCTTTGCTCCAAGTATTTCGATTTTATTCTTTTCTCCAACAGTCCTTTGTAAAATAGAACATTTTCCCAGCACTCTGTGAAAAATTAAGTGTGTCCCATGATTCAGCAGTTTGTAAAGCCACCTTTAGCAGCAATAACGTGAAATTTCTCGATTTCTGTATGACTTTGTCAGTTTCTCACATTGTTACAGAATCATTTTGGTTCACTCTTCTCTCACTTGCTCTCTTAAGGTGCAACAGTCAGGCTGAAGTCTGGCATTTGACTCGGTCACTCCAATACTTTGATTCTTGTTGTAGATTTGCTGGAGTGCTTGGGATCATTGTGATGTTACATGACCCGATTTGAGCCAAGCCAAGCTAGCCGTCCCACAGATGGCCTCACGTTTGACTCTAGCATACTTTGGTACACTGAGGAGTTCATGGTTAACTCAGTGATTGTGAGGTGCCCAAGTCCTTGTGGCGGGCGATCGTGGCTCAAGAGTTGGCAGTTGGTCTTATAATCGGAAGGTTGCCGGTTCGAGCCCTGGCTCGGACAGTCTCGGTCGTTGTGTCCTTGGGCAAGACACTTCACCTATCGCCTAGTGGTGATGGCCAGAGGGGCCGATGGCGCGATATGGCAGCCTCGCTTCTGTCAGTCTGCCCCAGGGCACCTGTGGCTACAACTGTAGCTTGCCTCCACCAGTGTGTGAATGTGAGAGTGAATGAATAGTAGAATTGTAAAGCGCTTTGAGGGTTTCGAAAAGCACTATATAAATGCAATCCATTATTATTATAAAACAAGCCTAAATCATCACCCCACGTTTGACAGCTGGTGTGAGGTGTTTGTGCTGATATGCTGAGATTAGTTTTGGTCAAACATGGTGCTGTGCATTATGACCAGATATCTCTATTTTGGTCTTGTCTGTTCCAAAGACATTGTCCCAGGAGTTTGGTTTGGTCAGATGCAACCTTGCAGACCTAACTCTTGCTGCCATGTGTTTTAGAGAGTAGGCAATCCTTCCAAATAAGCCATATACAGTAATTTTCAGGCTTTTTCTAATTGTACTGTGACAAACTTTATAATTTAGCATGCTACATGAGGCCTGTTGAGGATCTTGGGATTTTTTGCAGTTTCTCTTTTTTTTTGCTGGGACATCCACTTCTGAGAAGTTGATTAGCAAAACCTGACTGCTACTTATCCTGTTAATTTCTGTATTAGCAGTAGCGGTATACTTAGTTTTCCACAGGACTGCATACAATCCTAATCAAACTTTATTTTTTAACATGACTTTGCTTTAATGTGGTTTAACAAAACGTCTCAGCTGTCAAAATTATAAGTAAATACAAGCGAATTCATTTAAATAATTTTAATTTGAAATTTTAAATATTTCCAAGCCTCCCACAACTTAAATCTAGCATCAGTGTCAGAGCAGCTGTCCTTTAACTGCCAAAGTATCTTGTTCATCAAGACATCCCTAACCGAATACATTTGAAGAAGACAGTGTCGAGATTAGGAAACAAAACATTATATATTTGATTTTGTTTGTGTGTTTATTATGATTGAAGTAAATGTGTGTCACTCTTTAATAGTAAATTTGTATTTTTAATATATACAAATACAAAAATTACTATGTAATATATTTTAACATATATTCAAACTAGATGACTTTAATAGAAACTACACATTCTTGGCATTGTCTCAGTTTGCTTCACACTAGTTGCCCTTAATTAAAAGGTGTCACCAGTAAAGGTGCACCACACGATCCCGCTTCTTCCTCCGTACTTCCTTTTGGGAACCACACATGTGAATACCATCACTTCATCTACTCTTCTTCTCATGAAGACACATCAGCTACTGCCAAATCACATTCAAATGGTCTAATATCCATTCCTCTGAGTTTTATTTTTCTTATTGATTTAGTTTAGCAGTGGTTGCTTTTGGAGCAGTCACCGCGGGGAATGATTCTGAGGGTGTTTCTCCAAAAAGCTGATGATGAGATGTTTCAGCTCTGAGAAACACAGATGGATCCTCTATTCTAAGGTGCTGACCAGCATTTCTCTTTAGTTAGTTAAGCAGTTGCAAAAATATGGCTAAGTACAGTAGACAAAAAATACTTTGTGCTGTCTATCAGCACTACTTAGGAGCAACACAACTCGAAGTCAAGGAATTTCACCAATCAACTTTTAAGCTGTTATGTCCCAGCAATACTAACTCAACACAAAATCAAGACTGACACCAAAGTTTTTTGTTTGTTTGTTTTTCAGAAACACAGGGATTTTTTTTTTTAATCATCACACATTCAAAGCTGAAACTTGCAAGCAGGAGAGCATTACAGCATCCAGCGTGAAGTCTGCCTTTATCCACACCTTGTCAGGTGATGCCGATAACTAGCAATTAAGCCCGGGCAACGCCCAAAGTCTACTACACTGCCACTGCAAAGCCATTAGGAGTTGCAGGGGAGCATAACAAATCTCACATGTTAAGAGACAACAAAAATGACCGCCTCATAGAGATACTGCCATTTGTTGTCAGTGCTGACCCCAGCAGCGGTTGCTTTAACTAATCTAAATTACAAAACATATTTTACTTAATATTTGTTTGTATATTTTGCCTCATTATTGGTTATGTTTATTTATTTTTCCACACTGTGCAAAGGCCTAAGATTAATAGTAATTGAATAGCAAGGTGTCCGCAAACTTCTTTTTCATAGACCGACAGAAGGCTATTTTTTCCAGCGTACAAACACCTGAATGCCTGTAAAATGACTTATTTGTGACTACGAGAGCGACTTTTTTCCAATTGTCGTAAAAACATCAACTCCCAGAATTCCTTGCCCACGCGTAAGTAAATGACGCTAAAATGTGAGCGACCACGTTACAGTACTGGGCAACTATGAAGATACATTAACATTTGATACCCAAATCAGTTTGTACACCTAAGAGACATTTTACTGAGTACCAGCATTCACTGACCTCCTGTAAGTACACGTTTGAAGTCATGACGAGCAAAGTGCAGCTTCATAACTGCGCACAAGTACTTTTAGCATTGTTATGACTTAGCTTTGGTGTACAGTAGTTACACTGTTTACGTTTTGACTCAACTTATGAAGCAATCAGCTGTAACTGTGCTTTAACGGCGATATTAGAAATAATAATAACGATGATGAAAGGTGCGCATTTTCAAGACAAACTTCTGTTTGTCATGTTTCACTGTCTTGTGTTTGTTAAACATTATGTAGACATTACAGATAAAGTAAAATGCGAAGCTTCCTGTTATTTTAATGTAGGTTTTTCAATGTAGAGAATATCATAATCAGGCAAATAGAGCCAATACACACTCTCCGGCCAATTTTTTAGGTACACCTTGCTAGTAGTGGGTTGGACCCTCTTTTGCCTTCAAAAGTGCCTTTTTTTTCTTCATAATGCTGGAAACATTTATCAGAGATTTTGGTCCACATTGACATGATGGAGCCACACAGTTACTGCAGGTTTGTGATTACGGAGGCCGTTTGAGTACAGTGAACCCATGTTCAGGAAACCAGTTTGAGGTGATTTGAGCTTTGTGACATGGTTTGTAATCCTGCTGGAAGCGGTGATCAAAGGATGTGTACACTTTGTTCAGTGGGGTGGAAATGGTCAGCAGCAATATTTAGGTAGGTGCCATCTTAGCGATGGTCAGCATACCTTGGTTGCAAAATTCCCAGGTTATAGCACTCTGGGAATTTTTCTTTGACCCCTGGGGTCAGAGAGGAATTTTTACCTAGAGAACTGCTGCTCACTGGATATTTCGTCTTGTTTGGACCATTCTCCGTAAAACCTAGAGATGGTTGTGTGTGAAAATTAGAAAACCAACTTCTGGTTGGAAGATACAATTATTTCTTTTCTTTGCACAGCTCAGAGAACAAAACAGCACAACTGAGAAGAAGAAAGGATCCATGAAAGGCGCTCATGGTGTAAGCTCTGAGGATGCCTTACCACTGCGTGGCTTATGGATGTGGAAAAACTACAGAAGATGGCGTAACCCTGTTTAAATTCCCCAAGGACCCTGAAGAGTTTCGGAAATGGGAGAAGCAGGTCCAGCGCACCCGCATGCAGTGGGTTGCCACACCCAATTCTTACCTTTGCAATGAGCATTTTGGCAAGGAGTACTTTGAACCCAGACTGGCAGCGGGGCCTCTGAAGCTGAGGCCGGGAGCTGCTCCTACAGTGTTTGTCCGTCCGCACTGTCCTTCCTGCAATGGCACAGGCTGCAGTAGCTGCCTGCCTTCTATCCAACACAGGACCATTACAGCTGAACCAAGAGAACAAACCATTAGTGTGAGTAGCAATTATTTTGGACTGTTGGGGGGGGCTTACACCTACTGTTTACAGGTGGGATGTTTGTTTTTTTCCTTCATAGGCTGGATACAATGAAATGGCACCCATAGAGCGTGAAGATACTAATGAAAGGGGTAAAGAACGACATTTGACAGGAGGAGGGTTAAAGGCGCTAAACGAGCGACCAGGTGAGGTGCACCGGCACTATTAACAATGTTCATAATGTTTTACATTAAGCAAAAACTTTTTTGATTGCTTTTTTTTCACAGTGGTTTGTGAGATGTGTGGAACAACCGGGAATATCAACAACTTCTATTCAAAGACTAAGCGCTTCTGCAGTACATCCTGCTCTCGTTCCTATTCATCAAACTCTAAGAAGTCATCCATTCTAGCACGTCTGCAGGTCAGAAAGAGTTTGACTTTTTCTAATGTATTTATTTATGTATTTTTGAACACTGGGAACCACCAGAGGGGCAGTTTCAATTAGCTGCCTTGCCTTATTCAATAATCCATCTTGGGAGTTTGACACAGTTGGTGTCACCGGATTGGGCAAAGAGATGTACTAGTTTTTCCATTCGTGAGTGTGTCGCTCAGCAGCTCAGACAGGTGTGGGATTGCTTTAATTTGTTTCAAAAAGCATAGAATTATCTAAAATCCTGTAGTGAATCCATGAACGGCTTCAGCACGCTACTTTCAATGTCAGAAATCTATGAATTATTGAAAATTACTGAAATCAATCGCAAAAAATTCACTCATTTTAAAAGCTGAAAGTATGAAATGTTTATTTTTTTAATTGGGATTTTGGCTCTGCGTTTATAGTGGGGGAAAAAGTTATCTGATCCCCTGCTGAATTTGTGAGTTTGTTCATTTCCAAAGAAATGAATGGTCACACCATCCCCGCAGTCAAGCATTGAAGTGGATTTGTTGTGCTTTGGGCCTGGTTTTCTGCAAGGAATACAGGGCGACTTCACTGCATTGAGTCTGCAATGGATGGGGGCATGTACCGTAAGGTCTTGGATGTGAACCTCCTTCTCTCAGACAGAACACTGAAGATGGGTTTGCCAGCATGACAGTGACCCAAAACCCCAGCAACAAAGGAGTGAATAAAGAAGAAGCACATTAAGACTATGGAGTTCCCTAGCGAGTCTTCAGACCTCAGTCCTGTGAAAATCTGTGAAGGGAGCTGAAGCTTAGAGTTACCAAGCAGCAGCCAAGAAACCTAAAGGATTAAGAGAGTTTCTATAAAGAGGAGTTTTCCAACATCTCTCCTGGGATGTGTGCAAGCCTGATGACCCACTTCAAGAAACATCTTACCACTGTACCTGCCAAAAAGGGTTTCTCCACCAAATAATAATTTATTTTATTTTATTTTACACGTTACGTATCAGAAAATCCAAATTATAAAAGGTAAACCATGAATAAACCAGTCAGCTTAAGGTACAGTGTATTTTTCAAAGCGTAGTAGGGCTGTTTTGTATCCATTTTGGCAACCCTTTATCCAGTTCAGAGTCACAGGGGGATTGAACCTATCCCAGGTGGCATAGGGTGAGTGGCAGGGTTATACCCTGGACAGGTCACCTTTTTATCACAGGTCCAACACACCTATATAGACAACTATTCATGCCTACGGCTAATTTAGAATCACCAGTCAACCTAATGTGTGTGTCTTTGACATGGAAACCTCACAGAAAGGTGGATTTGAACCCAGGACCTTCCTGCTATGAGCCGCCAGTCTGACCACGGAGGCACTCTGGAAGCTAACCGAAACTAAAGTGAAAAACAAAAACTCAAAGCGAAATAAAAACCATTCAAAAAATATCTTGTACATCTTTACAGACCTGAGTAGATGCCTGCAAAGTATTACATGTAATTTAAGGCATTTTTAAGCACATTTATTTCACCATAACTAGTAATATTGAGCACAAGGTGGCAGTATTCGCAAAAAAGGCTGTTTACCTGTGAGCGCTGCAGGAAAAATAACAAGTAGAAGAAGAGGAAGACCGCGCTGCACTTAAAAACCTCTGCGGGGACGTGTGAGCCTGTGTCCTGGCCTTACGTCGTCTTTCCTAACTCGGTACAGACCTCTCTGTTTCCTAAAAACTGAAATGGTTCACAAGTGTTGCGTCGAGACCTGCTTAACCATAAAAAGGCCGAACATCGTCTTTCATCGGTTTCCACTCAGCGACCCGGAGAAGCTGAGACAATGGCTCTTTACCCTGAACATGGACCTGAAGACCCCCCGTTACGTCCTCAGCAAACTCTTCGTGTGCCAGAAGCATTTTCAGCCGGACGACTACTACGACGTGCAAAACCTACCGAGCCGCCGAGGCCGGCTTCTCAAACCCACCGCCGTCCCCACGCAGTTCACACATGCCCACTATTCAGAGGAAGACCACCCTACAACTACATGGCTGCAGAGACAGGTGAGGCAGGACATTTGTAGTGAAACCCCACATGCCAGGGCTCTCAGCCCAGGCTTAAGGCCCTCGTTTTCGGACGTTGTTTTTCTTCTCTTGGCTCTGTGTGATGCAGAAGATGCCACACCCACATATCGTTCAAACCTTCTGTTTGTAAAAGGCAACCAATCAGAGAAAAGTGGCTTTAAAGCAATTGTTGTTAAGAAGAGAGGTTGGTTGTTTTTTAGACAATGAATGTGCAAAGGTCCCAGAATAAGATAAATAAGGAATTCTTTAATTACCACTCTAGTGATGCCAAAGAATAAAAAAAAATACAGAACTGGAAATGACCATAATGTCCCATTCAATGTGGTTTGACCTACCAAAGGCTGCTGCATAGCTTTGTCTTCACTTTCATACTGACGAAGAGAAGGGTACCTGGAGAGCAGATCCTCTGTAAAGGCCTGTACGAAATTTTGAGTTTTTACAAAAGGTCATCTCAATATTCATTGGAATTCATGATCCATCCTTGTCCAAACCTCATGAAATTAATCTTTGCATAGTTTTGCTGACAGACAGCACCCCTGCGTGCCATTAGAGGCATAGCGCAGGCAGAGAGTGTGTTTTTTTGTTTGTTTGTTTTTTGCCCTGCACAGCACTTATCTGATTGTGACTTATACCATGCTCTCTCACAGTTTATGCCAACTGTATGGATATAAGAGGCTCTGTGAAATATTTCTTTTTCCCCCTCTTTGTTTTTTCAGGGAAAGCCCCCAACGAAAAAAGCTACCGTGCTGAATAAAGTAAACAAAGCTCCTCCAGCAGCCACCGGAGTTGATGGTAAAGTCACTGAGCACGCTTGTTTGCACAAATGATTTATTTATTTTTTAACACAACCTGTTTAACCTGCTGCAATCGGCACATTTTATGTGATTTCCAATTTGGTGCCAATGAACTGACACAAGATGCAATATTGGCGACCACCTTCTGTTAACGAGGGGCAGCCAGTCAGAAAAAAGGTGGCTTAAAGAGAATTATTTTCTGTCTCCTTCCATTGCGTAGCTGCTGTTGCTTCTTTCGACTGGACGGCGTACTTGGAGAGAGAAACGTCTCTGGCTGCGTCTGTCTCCTGCTTCAGACACGTGAGTCTGTTCTGCAGTTCTTACAAAGACTTACAGCTAAGAAATGTATAGATATTATCGTCATAGCGACAGATTGTTCTTAACCTTTGTGGAAACCTTGTTCTACCATTGATGTTAACAGTTAAGGGAACTGACTTAATAATCAAATAAAGGGAAACTCAAATGGCTTATTAGGATTATATTGCTGTTTTCATGCCGTCATCAGCAGAAGAAAACAAAAGAAAATGGAGTTTCTCTTAAAAATGCTGGAAAATAAGATGGGAGTACATAAAATGCTTCACACAGATGATCCATAAGGAATTTTCTGGCTTCGCCCCCTGCAGGCTCCCCTTTGTCCCCAGTGGGATGACATCACCGTGGGGATGAAAGTGGAGGTGCTGAACACGAATGCCATCCTCCCCAGTAAAGTCTACTGGATTGCTACAGTTATCCAGATTGCAGGTGTGTGCATCTTTCTGCCAACAGTTAACAGCCCAATGAACCACAAATAATTTTTATATATTAATGTTACATTTATTTTCTTATTTTTCATTAGTGAATTTTATTTGGCTCTTGGCTAGACCCAAATCTTTATGCATCTTGCCTCTTGCAAAGCTTAAAACTTGGTTTGCTGTACTTCTTATGGTGCTGAATATAAAGTGCAGCATATTCATAACCAGAAGAAATGGTGCTATGAGACTGGAGACGATATCTGGAGCACTTAAAAAATCTTAAAAAGAAATCTTTTGGTAGATTTTTGTAATACCAAATGTTGCACTGACCCCCCAAGAGATCATCATCTTCTTTACAGCAGTAAATGTGTGAACCGCTTATGTTGTTGCACTCATATAGCGCACAGTTCAGGTTTAACGCTGTGATAGCAGCTTACCTTTTTGCTCAGATGACTGAATCTATAATTTAAATCACTGTAGCATTTGTTCGGTGCTCTGTTGCAATCAGAATTGATCGTAAATGAACCCATAATATTATGAAATTTTGCGCAAGCTAAGAGAACACATGATGAACCAGGCTTTGTTGAGGCATGTTGGGTAAAGCTGCCAAACAGATCAAACTAGATCAGACTGGTGAATGTATTCATGCAGATTTTAAGTCTCAGTGACCGTTGAAATTTAGTTTTGTGTACAGATTTGTACCAAAGACCGGGAATAAATTGGTATCAGTATGGTTCGTACCAGAGTGAAAAGTGCCTCAACAAATGGTGTTTCTATCTGTATTTGTCTAACATAGCTGTTCTCCTCTGATGAAACAGCAGGTGTCTGCAGAAAACATCTGACACTGGTGCGTCAGATGCATCCAAATGTGATATGCTATTTGTAAAAAGATAGTTATGCGTTAACAGGCTAAGTTGGGTCAGTTATTACTGCCAATTAGTTTGATCTTGGCGTGAGCTCGATTCTGTTTGGTTGTTCACTCATCTGTCTCATAAACTCATCCAGCTTATCAGTTAGAATGTTTTTGCCTGGAACAGTTCAGGATGTTAACTTCTACACAGTGAAATATATTTTGGTAAAGTAGCAACATTGGCAGGTAACTCTCGTCCTTTCTTGTCTGCAGGATACAAAGCCCTGTTGAGATACGAAGGCTTTGAGCATGACAGTAGCCATGATTTTTGGTGCAGCCTCGTTTCAGGAGAGCTCAACCCGATCGGATGGTGCGCAATGACCAGCAAGCTGCTGGTACCCCCACAAGGTTAGTATTCACATTCAGTTTGCTTTTAAAAATGGCGCCTGTGCTCTGTTTGGTCCTAAGTCAGCTGCTTCATCCAGTATTGGTTGACCTCGGTGAAGGTGTTTTTGTTTAGTCTTTAAATCCTCAAAAGAATAAGAGCAGTTGAGCGAGTTATCTGAAGTGATAATGTGAACTAGTGGTCATTGACCAGACAAATGAATGCTGATCATCAGCTCTGTGATTAGAGAATATATGAATGACTCTAACAGACAAGAGCTTCTGTCTGAGTAATTTCACTGGTTCGATTTGCAGTTAAGGTGATATCGCAAAATCAAGACAACAAATAACTGATGCAACAAGTGGGCAAGAAATTAAATACAAAGGCAATCCTCTCAGTAAGAAGAAGAGAAGTCTTTGTAATGCACTTTTCTACTAGCAAAAGATAAATAAAATATAAAGTACAGATAAAATGGAAGAAAGACATGTTGCCTGTAGCTTAACAGAAGATAAAAGACAGAGAAATGTAAATGGAGGATGATATAAAACTTGGTAGAGGAAAAAAAGCAGCAGAAAACATCCTAAAAATCTAAAGTAATAAAAAGTGACAAATGTGTCATTTTCTGTTGTTAACAACTAGAAATTGATCTTATCCTTTATACGGTTTCAGGTTAAATGTGTTGTTTGTATGTCATACTTTTATTTTTTTTATTTAACCTTTATTTATACAGGTAGTCCCAATGTCACATTTACAAAAGGGACCTGTTTCTGACAAACATATTAAAATTACAAGAATAAAAAAACAGTAAAATAGCAATAAATTAACAAAAATAAAAATTCTTTAATGTGTACACAGTCATAGGAAAAAGCTCCCAGTGATGATTTCACAAGGTCATTTGTACTCTTTTAAAGTCTGCAAGTGAAAAGGAGAATGCCTTCTCTCCAAGTTTCATCACTGAAACTCTGTGTAATGAAGTCCTGAGACCACACACTATGACTAAAATGTTTATGTAACCTTTAATATGAAAAATAAGAGGGGAATAAACCACAAAGAGATTTTTCTTGTTTGACGATTTGCGTGTCTGTAGATCTGAAGCAGGACATCCCAGACTGGAAGGAGTATCTGATGAAGAGGTTGGTGGGGGCCCACACTCTGCCTGTTGATTTCTACCTGAAGGTACTGCCTGATGTTATGAATTGCCCTGTATGTCATACTTATAAAGAGTGTAATGGATTAAATGAAATAGAAGTCACTGAATTAAGCACATAATCAGCAACTTTTTGTCACTCTGCCACCCTCCCGCTTTTCTTTGTTCCAGCTGGCAGAAAGCATGAAGAACTCTTTCAGGACGGGCATGCGCGTGGAGGTGGTGGACTCCAAATACGTGAGCCGGACACGCGTGGCCATCGTGGACTCCAACATCGGTGGCCGTGTACGCCTGGTGTATGTGGACCAAAGCGACACCCCTGAGAACGTCATCTCAGATTTCTGGTGTCACATATGGAGTCCCCTCCTGCATCCGATAGGCTGGTCCAAAAAAGTGGGTCATGACATCAAAGCGCCCGGTAAGTATGAAAACGGGTTCTTCACTGGAGCTGAAGGTGTGGGGTACAGAACTAAAACTTCACCATGCAAAAGGGAATTAACTTTGATGTAGGAAACCAAGCA
Organism: Coptodon rendalli; assembly: GCA_015108555.1. Lineage (NCBI taxonomy): Eukaryota > Metazoa > Chordata > Actinopteri > Cichliformes > Cichlidae > Coptodon > Coptodon rendalli. The sequence goes on from VUQP01045302.1 coordinate 13,668, forward strand.
GTCAGCAGTAAAAACAACACTCAGTTGACCTGCACTGTAGTTAAGTAGTTAATATGAACAGGATTAATCAACTTCAAGAGGAAAAAAATATTTGGAGACACACTCGGACTTTAGAAAAGGATACTGGACCTCAGCATAACACTGGCAGTGTGGATAATTTTATTTGTAATCACAGTGAAAGTTTTTATGACATGAAACTGCACAGATGTTGAAGTAAATACATGATTTTAAAGATTTCTATTTTCTGAAATGTAACATGTACTGTGCTGGTGATAGAAGATTACTTTGCTTTTTCCTCTTAGATTTGTTGTAGATTAAAATATCAAACCTTCTTATTTTTATAGCAAACAATCTGGAGTCTTCCAGTGGTCTGAGGGGCAATTCTGACAGTACGTTCATGCTCTTTAAAAAGGTAAGGAAGTATATGAACACTGACGTAAGTCATAGCCTGAATTCAGTTAATGGATCTAATAATTTCTTTCTTCCTTTTTGAATTATTTTATTCCAAAGGTATAAGTGTACTATAAGGTTAGCAGTAAATCTGCACTTGATTGTGGCGAAATTTAGAAAATCATAGGATTCATTAAATTTATTTATTTTTTAGTTCTACATGTTTTACCCCCAAAGTCCAAAAGCTGTGGATTGTTTGAGTCAGAACCCAAAAATAGCTGAAGTAATCATCATCATTACTAATCTTATGCTAATTTCAGTTGAAGTTTAAGCCTTACCTCTTCAGTGTTTCACATGAATGTAATGTATTGTCCTCAGCCGAGGTTCACCTACATGGAGGGAACTTTCTTCGAAGAAGGAATGAAGCTGGAGGCCATTGACCCGCTCAACTTGGGAAGTATCTGTGTGGCCACAGTACACAAGGTGAGGTAGCTGTTATTGACTTTGTTTATGTGTGTTTGTGATTCATCATCTGTCACCTAGGTCTGGTGTTTCCCAGAGATTTAGATCCCCTTGTAACTGTAACAGCTCATAAATGAGCTAATGACAGGGGTATCTTCTGTAAACTCAGCAGTATAATCAGCGGTTTCTTTAGTGGGTTTCTCATCATGTGGATTAACTCCTTCATACGTGCACTGTGTTTATACACTGCTTTGCATTTAATTATTAATCTTGCTGTCTTCCACAGCGTGTCTTCTTTCCTGATAGTTGGGGTTTTCTCTGTATTATTTTAGGGTCTTTACCATAAAATATAAAGCGCCTTGAGAGTGGACTGTTTGAATTGATATCATCTTGGTCTGCAGCTGGTACTTCTTGCTGAAGCATTGTTGTGCTCAGCATAGCATTACAAAAGCCAGTTCTCCACCCGCTGCAGGTTCTTGTTGGTTGTTCCTCCACCTAACAGCTGGATTGTAGAGATTGTATCTCTACTGCTGGTTTTCCTCTCTCTGACTCTACTCCTCTTTTTTCCCAGGTGCTGTTTGATGGATACCTGATGGTGGGCATCGATGGCACCATATCAAACAATGGCTCAGACTGGTTTTGTTACCATGCTTCCTCTCACGCCATTCTTCCAATTAACTTCTGTAAAAAGAACAATATCCCTCTCACTGTACCTCCAGGTATGTTTTTTTCTGTTTCTTAGTTTGCAGGTTAACTTGTCTGCTGGTGCTGAAATGCTTCACCATATATTTCCTGTCGCTTTATGCATTTCCTGGCAGGTTACGATGCTCAGACCTTCACCTGGGAAAAGTACCTGGAGGAGACCAAAGCAAAGGCTGCGCCTGTGAGACTGTTCAATGCTGTAAGATGTTGTAGGATGACCTTGCTATCACATGTTTTATAAGTTTAATTAATAGGACATGATGGCTTCTTTTCAAATGTATCTATTGATGTAAAAACACTAATAAATATGACACTTCTTTCAGGACTACCCAGGTCACGGCTTCTCCCCCAACATGAAGCTGGAGGCCGTGGACCTGATGGAGCCACGGCTCGTGTGCGTGGCCACCGTGAAGCGCTGTGTCGGCCGCCTTCTCCTCATCCACTTTGATGGCTGGGAGGATGAGTTTGACCAGTGGGTTGACCACCAGTCTCCAGACATCTACCCAGTTGGCTGGTGTGAGCTCATGGGCTACCAGCTCCAGTCACCTCCTGGAGTCGGTAAATACAGCTGACTGTAACACTGTGTTTTGAAGCAACATGTAGAGCACTGAAGTGATGTGGGTTAATGCAAGAGTACCGAGGCGTTCTGATTAAAGGGGATTAATGGCCAAGGTTTCAATAGATAAGGTCAGAGTATGATGAGGTAATCCCCATGAGCCAAAAGCTTGGCTTGAGACGCCTCTAAATGCTGCATTTCAGTTTTTTTTCTCATCTTGGATCTGTGTGATGTCGGTGACAGCACATATCCTCGACACATCTGCGCCAAAGCTCCTCAGCTCAGGATTAAGGACTATTTTGGGCTTTGAATAACGCTAACTTCTCTAGTGGTGTACAACAACAATAGTCTGAAAATCTGGAAATTAGCGTAAAAGGCGCTCTTTAAGCGCATTTACACTTCAATTTTGATTATAAATACAGCAACAGTTCACTACACTCACTAAGCTCCAGCCTTAAACTGTCACAGATAGAAGTGACTGGTTGATGAGTGATGCATAGATGTTTCTGAGTGTGAAACAAAGTGACTGGTGTTTCATTCTGTTTTCTAGCTGACTTAATTGAAAAGCAGCTGGTGCGGAACAAGAAATGCCGGCGCTTTTCTTTCGGGAGAAAGAGTAGGTTTTATTCAGAAAAGTATATGTAGTCTTGTATCGGTAATGTCTTACTTGACACATGAGAATGATCTCCTTTTCTTTGCTTTTTGTAGAAAAGAAGCACACAAAAAAGAGGCTTTCTCAGGACCAAGCTCAAGACGGTGCTGATCAACACACCGAAAGTCCTCAAAGCACTCCTTCAAAAGTGCAACTCATCCAGCCCAAGACTGAGCCAGAGGAGCAGGAGAGTAAGAGACAATTCTCAAACAAGTCACTTTTTCCTCATTTGCATGCTAGTTGCCAATTATGGTCAATTTGCTGACTTAATTGTGTCTTAATAGTCGTTGCAGTGAAGGTGAAAGTGGAGGAAATGGAAACGGAGACCCCCATTAGGCCACCAGACAACTTTCAGCAAGAGACTGTGTGCATAATCAAACAAGAAGAGGGAGGGCAAAGCAGCTTGGATAATGTAGAACAGGAGAAGACGGAGCAAAGTAAAACTAAAGACGTGGCCGAAGATGATGCATCACTTGAAGACCGGTGTACCGGTGATAGCAACACTGATCAGAGTGAAAATGAAAGAATGGACAAAGAGGAGTTGAGCCAAGAAGACGACAGTACCATGGACGAATCATAGAGAATAAAAGAAGCAAATAATAATAATAATAAAAGGCTGTCAAAAACAATTTGTGAAATGTGACTCAGTCTAAGAGGAAAACTGTAGATATAGCTCTGCAAGTCTTCCCGGGTTATATCCAGATATGTGTTGTAAATATACAGTCAATTACATATTTAAAAAAATACTGCAATACAAATGTGATTTGATGCTTTACAACTTGGAGAATGTTGTGAGCCTGCAGTTAACCTTAACTAGCCTCAACTGCAGTCTCAGTACAGGAAGGATTTATGCTTCTTTTTCTTATTTTTCATCATACATGTACTATTAAATATAAAAGGCCAAAACAACAGTCGGTCGATTCTTAAAAACACTGTTTTTACTGGCCAGCTTAGCCACACCAAAAGACACCTGAAGGAGAATAGCAGAATTCTTTTACTGTTAGGAAAAACTACTTCACAACATCTAACCAAGCCAAGAATCCTTCTACCATCAAGAGATATCCTCATGAACAAAAATATAAAATACTGTCCAAATAATTTGTCAAAAACAAGAACAGATTAACCTGTGCTGGAGTACATTTAAAAGAGAATCTACAGATTAACTTGTACCAGAATGATAGGAAGGGAAAAGTAGAGAGAGAGGGCTCATGATCTGAAGGAAACATCCTGTGTCAAACATGGTGGAGGCAGTGTGATGGTATGGGCATGTATATGGCTGCCAGTGGTGACTACTGTTTAATGATGATGTGACTGCTGACAGAAGTAAGAGATTGATATGTGCAGTGTAGAGGCTCCTACTCTGTTCAGACTGAGCCAAAAACAATCCTTATTAAAAATGCTATTAGTTATCCAGTTAATTTTGAGCTGAAATTCACAAACTCCTTAAATCAAAGCTTAAATCTTAATTGCTTGATTTAAAATCTACTTGGCAAAACTAGTACTGTGCAAACACCTGACTGTACCACTTTTAAGGTGATAAAAGTTAAAGCCCAACATGATATAGTGTACTAACGCAACTGTACAAAGGATTTATAATGTTGTTCAACATTGTGCTAAGACAGCAAGAATGATTGGTGTGGAAAAAAAGCCCGACTCCTGCAGCTGGGACAGTTCAGTTCAGTGTTTAACCTCGAAACTTTGGTGCTGTGCTGATGTTTGTATTGAAGCCCTAAATTTAAAACGTCAGCAAAGGACCCGGATGCAGCACCGAAAGGCGGCAGATTCAGGCCATGCTGTGTCTCTTTGTGCTTTTAGCAGCTTTCTTTGCTGCACCCTGTTTTGTGTTTGGACTCCCTCGAATTTTGGATTTGGCCTTGAGCATCTTGACCTGCCGATGGCCGTTGAGGTGCATCGGTTTGGGTTTAGTTGCCTTGGGGGGCTTTGCTGGCTTTGAGGTGACAGCAGGGGCAGAGTGAAGACTTTCTCCACCAGGGCAGGCTTTGAACCCGTGGACATCCTTGACCCTCCGACCCCGCAATTCAGGTGGATTGGCACAGGTGGCTCGCACCTTCAGGTTAACTTTCTCAATCCACCTAGATAAAGAGAAAAGATCCCCATTAGTTCCTTGTGTTAGTTATTTCATATTATTGAGCCAAACGGTATAACATGTGGACCTTAAAGCTAATCTTAACAGATAAAGATGCTTCTTTGGAAATGGTTTTGTTCCCTTAATAACCAACATTCACACATGTGAAACATTTTCACATACTAGAATCTCTCACCGTCCAAACCCCAGTCCTGTCTAACTACATTATTGACTTGCAGCTGTCTTACATGCGCAGTGGCAGTAGGGGGCAGTCACACATCAGAGGATTGTCAGCGAGATTGATGACCTCCAAAGCAGTGAGTGGGTGGAAGTCCGGGACCTCCTCCAGCTGGTTGCCCTCCAAGAAAAGACTCCTCAACCCAGGACCCAGTCCTGCCAGGGCGCTCTGCGACATCTGCAGCAAAAGCAATCATATCGGTTTGAAAAAATCTACATTACGTATGAAAACGTGTGTAGAGTGTACAAAGCCCGCTCACCTTCTCCAGTCCCATGTTATTGAGGTACAGCTCTTTAAGTGACCTCCCCAGAGGTTTGAAAGCATTCGATCCGATCCAACGAATTGAATTTCCGGACAGCCTGAGGTCTCGGAGGTTCCCTGCCTTGCTCAGTGCCTCAGTGGGCACCTCCCTGAGCTTATTTCCTCCAAGGTGAAGCGTGTCCAAGTCACTTGCCTGGTAAAGAGCCCCGGGCGACACATGCTCAATGGCATTCCCGGTGAGATAGAGAGCTCTCAAACCCTCAGCCCCCGTCATGATACCTGGCTCCAGTTTGGTGACGGAGTTGTTCTCCAGATGAAGTGCGAGCAAACTGGGTACCAGTTTGAAGACACCTTTGGGGAAGCTGGTAAAGCGGTTCTTTTCCAAATGGAGGTAAGTCAGCTTAGGGAGACCTTAAAAAAACCCAAAAACAAGTGAGTTTGGATCTTGTCTGAACATCTACTCTAAATGTAACGTTGCCAGTGAAAGACCTTTAAAGGCATCTGGGCTCAGGGAGGTAAGCTCATTCTCAGACAGGTACAGGTATATCAGTCCCTTCATCCCGCTGAAAGCCCCTCCCTCCACATCCACAATTTTGCAGCGCTGCAGGTGCAAGGACACGACCTGGGCGACACCGGGGAAGCTGTTGCTGGGAATGTAGTGGAAGTGGTTGCCACGCAGGTCCAGGAGACGTGTGCTGGCAGAGAAACCGCGAGGCACTTTTGTGAGACCACGGTTCTCACATGAAGAGTGGTGTGTCTCTGCCTGTAGACAGGTAGGTAAAGGAAATGTAGAGCTCACCAGCACTTCAACCTTGCACTTCCCTCTCCTGACGCTATGAAAGTGTGTATGTATGAAACTGTACAGCTTCTTAAATTAATATAAAAAGATTAACTACAATCAGACCAGTAACTTGGATTTTAAAAGTGTTGTTTCTTTACTCCTGATCAAATACGAAACTCTTAAGAGTTAAAAGAACCAATTCATTCTGATGTGTGTTAAATCTGCAATTGACAAAAAACAACAAAATAAGCAGACAAAAAATACATATATCAATCACCTGGATCACCTGTTGAGAAAGAAAAAAGAGAAAACAAGCAAAAAAAAAGAGAGAGCAATATAACAACAGATAGGCCTCCATACCTTGGAGTGCCTGAGATGTCCCTAGAGAGGTGGCGTCTGCTACCCAACCTGACATATAGACACAGACAAACAGGCACACACAGATACAAACATCCATTCCCACCTTCATGCTCTCATATGCAAATACTCAGCACTCACCCAACGTGGAGACAGACATAAGTAGACATTGTACACACAATCACACTCCCCAAGCATACTCTATACCCCAGGTCTAGGTACCCTTGCCCC
>VUQP01045304.1:0-24878 GCA_015108555.1 Coptodon rendalli
TTTTGAACCCATTTTGCACAGAGAGACATTTTTTGAAAAATGTATTGATAGCAATGTTGAATATTATTACACAGGAAAAAACAACTACACGTAAAATAATCACAGCCTCTGCCTTTGTAAATGCAGGGACAGTAACTGCGTGTGTATGTAAGCGTGTAAAAGCTGCAGACAGTCAGATTAACAGTATTGTGTCTCTATCTGCCATTCTGCAATTCATCTCATGTAAACAATAACGTGGCGCACAGCGTGACGTAAAAAAAGGCACATACCTTTGACGTTGCGTGATGAACTCTGTATTCCTCCCCCCTAAACGCAAAAAAGGAGTTTAAAAAAATCTCCGTTTTCGGTGATTCGAAACACCGTTTACGTGTGGACGAAACAGCTGCGTTTCCAAAAATACCCGTGTAGGTGCGGACGTAGCGTGAAAGAGTTAGTAGTTTATTTTATTACTACCTGTAATTTATTGCAGATTACTTGTATTTGCTTAATTTTTTACTAAATGTTTGAGGTGTGAAATAAACCGCAGTGGAGCAAAATATGGGTGTGTGTGGTTGGAGGATGTGCGCGCGCGTGTGCGTGCGTGCGCGCGTGCGGGGGGGGCGCGAACATTTTTCTTGTAAACAAAGGGGGGCCCGGCAAAAAAAGTTTGGGAACCACTGGAATATGAGATGGAAGATGCTTCCACAGTGGCAAACATAAAAGTGAGTTTTATCACATTATAAATCATCAGTATGGATACTTTACACAGGAACCAAAATAAAATAAAATACAATTTCTGAAATTTTTAAGAATATTTGCAATATAGGAACTTCTGATACTTCTGATATGAATTTTACTTAAAGTCACACAAAGTGGTTACAGTTTCTGTGATATAGTTAAAAGATGCATGGTTGGAGTGAAAGGTATGACCAATGCACAACAAACAGGACTAAAAAGAGTAGTGATGCTGTGGATGACTGTGTTACCAGTGTCAAAGTTTGAAATATGTATTGTTTGTTGTTATGTTTGAAACAACAACAAAAAAATACAAAAAGTATAAGCTAAGTATTCAGAGCACCGGGTACTATCACTGATACTTGTTAATAGGAACTGTCTCAAATGTACATTATTGTTAATAAAAAGTAGAGTTTAGTTTGTGGAGACTTCAGCATTAATCTCTGAAATCCTCCTGTGCAAACACGAATAACTGAGTTCATCAGCTCTGTTGGACTGAGTAGCACTCCTCAGCAAAAGTTCAAAGTTTATTGATAACAGAATAAATGACAGAATCTTGAAGGAAGGGATTTCGGTTCACACAGGTTTGGGTCAACACAAACAGATCCGGTCTTAATCTCAGAATCAGACCAGCTGTGCAGAAGGAGAAACAGCTAAGTACCAGTCAGGGAGTAAAACAGAGCAAACATACAAATGTGAGGAATCCAGTACATTCTCCACCACCCTAGTGGGCGTCTCCCATTTTGACCTCGGGACCTCCAGGCTGTTATGTGCTGGATTGTCTCAGGAGCATCTTTACACAGCCTGCACCTGTGGTCGTTTAGAAACTACAAATAGATATATATATATATATAGAGAGAGAGAGAGAGATAGATAGATATACATGTAATTTGAAAGGGGCTTGCTAGAAGGTACAGGAAGTCTGACACTGTCAGACCAAGACTAAATTCAACATGTGCCCAGGGAATAAACTGACAGTGAAAGTGAAGGAGCAATATGTGTCAGAGCCTGAGGGGGAAGCAGCACAACACAAGTCTGCTAAGTGTCTTCAAATCTACACAATGTATTTCCTTTCATCCTATTAGGCTCTCATTATCAGAGAGCCACTGTTAAACTTCACACATGTGTACAGTGTCTGTGTTTATGAATGAATCGTATACATCATACTGTATACAGTGCTATTTTCTGTGGTTTCACTGAAATCATAACAATATGAAAAATGCTGAAAATCATCCTAAGAGCACATTTGCCACACTAACCTGTGCTGAGACCAGCTTACAGAGGGATATTTAGTTTTTAATATCTACCAACCGAGAACTGTTATATATCGTACAGCAGAATATTAGAGGGCGAGGCTCGATCACACATAAGCAAGAACTCCATTTTAACAGGAAGAGACCTCCAGCAGAAGCAGGTTAGGGGAGGAAGAGGCCCTTCTTGGGAATAAGAGTAAAGAGAAGATAAAAAAGGAGAGCACAGAGAGAGCACAAACAACAAAAAAGATAAAACACAAACTACAGGAGACAAAAGTTAATGACACGCAGTAGTGGCATATAAATACACGAGGAGTCAAAGGAAGGAGTGAAGAACAAGTTTCTCAGGGGAAGTCCCCAGCTGCTTATAGCAGCAAACCTAACAGCTGGTTCAGCATTAGCCCTAACAATAAGCTTTATCAAAAAGAAACGTTTCAAGGCTAATTCAAATACATAAATGGACTTGGATTAACAGATGGAGTAGACACATGTGTGGACGAGGTGATCCATTCAATAGTCTTATATTAAAAACTCATTACCAACGTAAAAGGGGAAAAACGAAACAACGAAAAAGGCAAACAGAAGCACAAGAGGCAAATATCATAAACAAACGATGCCAAAATATCCAGAAAAAATCAGCATCGAAAGCCAGTGAAGCAGCACCACAAGCTAACTCTCCAAGGCTACCCTGGACTGACGTAACACCGAGTGACCTTCTGAAAGACCTGAGGTCCGACCTCAAAGGGGACAACGACCAACTCGGAAAGATTATGGATTCCATAGGTTGAGAGATGAGCAGGAAGCTGGATATCCTCACTGAGGAAGTACAGGAGCTGAATGGATGGAGATGGAAGTTCGCTTGGCGTGGGTGGAGGGATGGGCAGTTGAGGTTTCTGAAGCTCTGATAGCAGCCATACAGCTGAAGATGATGCAGCAGAAACTCGTGGAGCTGGAGTCCAGGTCTAGGAGAAATAACATCCTCATCTTTGGAGAGACGTTCTGCTGTACGCTTTGTGTTGGAGCTTTTAAAGCGTGAATTACCAATAACTGCAGATGTCGATCTAAAAATTCAGCGGGCCACTGCTCCCTTGCCCCTAAACCAAGACCTGAGGCCCCTCTGCGCCCCCTTATTGTCAACTTTCAAGAGTTTGCAACTAATAAACTGGTGGTTAGGGAGGCTTGGAAAAAGGGGAAAATACAGCTTGGAAACTGAACGCTGTTCTTCGACCACGATTATGCAGCAGAGGTTATTCCAAAACGCAGAGAATACAGTGGGATCAAGAAAGCCATAAAGGAAAAAGGCATTCATTTCCAGACACCAGGAACAGCAGAACCTACAGCAGGGCACATGAAGCAGGGCTGGAACTAAAGACACCTGGCTTCAGTGTGGTGGTACCCGCTCTGAGGGAGGAGGATGACTCGGCCGCGACCCGACTGAAGGAGCTACTAGAATGGCAGCGGCAGGAAAAGAGCCAGAAGGAAGGTTGATCTACAGCTGCAGGGAGAAAGAAAAACTCCAGAGATCCAGGGATTCCAAAGGAGCCTCTCGGAATGACTATGAGAGCCGAATGCTGGACACATAGGATGGTGCTTGCTTCATCACTAGCCTCCTGCGTAGGGCCCTGTTTCTACGACAGGCTTTCCCCACGACCCAGCAGGGTCATGGAGGAGGACCGCTCTGTGCCCCAACGCTGGAGTTCATGGTGTTATTTGTTCTTCGTCCATGTTAGATGTTCTATTACTGGACTCTTTGTTTTTATAGGGGTGACTGTTGCTCTCATGATTATGTCACATAAGGTTCATGTAGCAATGCTAATGGTCATGTAAGTCACTGTAGAACTGAAACAGGTCAACCTGTCAAAGAATGAAGATGAGAAGGTGAAAAAGCTAGGCTTTATACACTCTGTCTACAGTTCATGTAAGAGTAGCAGAGGGAGGGGTCATTGCACTAATATCCAACGTCCTTTTTGAAGTGATGAAAGGGGAAGTGGATAAAGATGGTAGATATGTCATTGTTAAAGGCAGAATCAATGCGCTGTGGTCACCCTGTTCGATGTATGCACACCTCCAGAGAGTGACCTGAAATGTCTCAGGCTTGTTTTTGATCAAATTATTTTATCAAGGTATTTGGGTCTGTGCAGGAGACTGGAAGATTTTATTAAACTACATACAGCGAGCATTAGACAGCACAGGCACAACATCTCTACAACATGAAAACTTCATGAAGGAAAGTTTATTTGAGGTGTGGAGGGATTTCTATACAGGGGGAAAGGAATTTACACATCACTCTGCAACTCACAAGGTGACTATTTCCTGATGAACACTACAGACAGACAGAGGGTCTTAGACTGTGCACCTGGGACAGCTGACCTATCAGATCATAGCACTATTCACCTGGAAGACTTAAAACAAGAGACCCAACGGAGACTGAACATTTTTTGAACAAAAGAACAATAGTTCAAGAAATAAAGAGAGAAATTCAAGAGTGCATTCATTTAAACAAAGATGATGAGGTGGCAGCTACAATAGTCTGGGATACAGTTCAGGCTGTGATGAGCCGTGACCTCACTTCTAGAACATCTTATATTCAAAAACATGGAAGGACTCAAATATGACAGCTTACAAAAGCAGTTGAGGGAACTAGATAGGCAACACCAAACGGACCATAGTGACGGATTATAAGAAACAAATCAGCACAGAAGACCGGGAAGAACTGGAAAAGAAAACGGGATTCACGAAACAAACATCCGGATCAAAGGCAATAAAAATTCTAGCGAGGCGCCTTAGAGCACAAAGAATTAAACACTCAGTGTATAAAATTAGAGACCCATCTACTAATAAATTAACACTGGACTCAGAGACGATTCAAACAATCTTTAAAAGTTACTATGAGATGCTGTCCACTCCACCTACTCATTCATATGTGACAATAATCCAAAACTATTTGTTGAAATTAGACCTTCCAACAGTAGACACAAACCTGAGCCAAGCTTTAACGTCTCCAACAAGTAAGAATGAACTGGACAACGCTATTAGCAAACTGAAGACACACAGAAGCCCCGGGAGTGACGGCTTCCCAGACGAGTGGCATGAGGTCCATAAACAGGAAATCTCGTCTTTGCTGTTCCCTCGAAGACGTCATCTCTGTGATTCCAAAAGAAGGCAGGAACAAAGATTACTGTGAGTCACGTCGACCAGTTTCAGCTCTCAGTCGATAATAAACTCAAGTTAAAGCAAAACAACAATGTTGGAGAGAATGTGGTCACATTAAAGCCAATCACCTACACGTCTGTTGGTCATGTGATGAACTACAACCATGCTGGTCAGATGTTGCCGAGCTGATAGATGGACTTTGTCAGTGTGAACTTCCCAGGTCTTCCACCTTGGTCTGATCCCAGAAGGTATGATTAAAAAAGAGAAGATCTGCATGTTTAAAATAATGACTGTGGCTGTGAAGTTTTCACAAGAAGAGTCGCTGAAAGTGAAATAATGGAGGAGATAAACTGAAGTTTCTATGACGAATCAAACTGATGCCTTCAAATGGAACTGGTGGAAATGGACACTATATAAAGACCTCAACTTAAATGTTTGAGAACTACCCCGATGTGTGTTTTTATGTCTCTGTCCCATTCCTGTTCATCTTTCATGCTGTCAAAGAGACAAAATAACGAATGGAAAAAATACATAAATAAATAAAGCAGAGAGGACGCCGTTCTCCACAACCCAAATTGGAAGCTGATTCCACAGGAGAGTAGCCTGATAGCTGAAAGCTCTGCTTCCCATCCTACGTTTTGTTTTATGCATGTTTTATCACAGCCTATTTAAGAAAAAGGCACTGAAATTTAGCCAAGGTTCATACGTTGTTTTATATGACATTCATCACCAAATAAATAAAGTGAAAAACACAAGATCTCGGTGGTACGAGGAGAAGAAAGCAGAGAGAATTCTCCTAAACCAGCTGGACTTTCAGCCTCTGACCAGCAAATCAAAGCCAAAGAAAGTGTGTGCACTGAGCACGAAGCCCAAACTTCAGCTCTGTTTTAGCACAGAACAGCCAATATAGAGTGGCAGATTAACTGGGCAGCATGAACAATCAGGGACATTATTCCAAAAAGGCTGAGTGACCACAAATTGGCCATTGAGACAAGTTGTCACAGAAAAACCTGGCAACTTTGAGAAAACAGACTGAGTCAGTGCTGCCAGCAGCACGATGTAGCGACAGAACACAATGATGAACTGCAGCCTGCATGAAGAATCAAGGTCTTTAACAAAATAAAAGTCAGACTGCCACAGTATGACACACTGTCAGAGCAAAACAAAAGGTTTAGATGGGGGAGAAACTACCATAGCAACAAATGAACTTTTAATGAGCTCCAAATCTCTATCATCACATGTAAGTGTTACGCTTTACCTCACAGAGGTTAATCCTATGCAAGTGACCTGATCTGCTGTTATTATCACAGTTTATAAAGGTGTAATGGTGCTGTTAGTAGCAGCAACTATACCGTATGCTGTTTTACATGTCCAGAGGCTAAATCTGTACTACTCCACAACAGAATAGAATATAATAATAATAATAATAATAATAATAATAATGCATTTTATTTGGGGCGCCTTTCAGAAACCCAAGGTCACCTTACAAAGAACAAAATTAATAAAAGGAACTGTTACGACCTGGCTCAAAAGCCGCAACATAAAAAAAAGAGACAAATACCAGAGTGTTAGTGAGAAGAGGTTTTTTTCTTAAAATGGAATACCAGGTTGGCTAAAATGGCTGGTGCCACCAAGGCAAAGACAAGTGAGCTCCTTGGACGCTTGCCTCAGGTATGCTTTTATCCACACCTGACTAGGTGTGGCCAATTAGCAGCAGCTGAAAACATTGAGGAGATTAGGGGCTGCAGAGGGACATAACAGGAACAATAGTCATAAAATACATAAAATAAGTTAAAATTGCAAAACAGAGCTTGACAACAGATAAAAGATAAAATATAGAATAGTCCTTTATTGTCAGTGTCCATGTATGAATGCTGCATGCCATCCGTGCAGGACTTTAAAAAACATAATTAGTAAAGACATTGGGAATAAATATAGCAGAATATAATACAATATTATTCTCCTGACTGGAATATCATAACTTTTTAATGAAATATAATGTCATTAAAAATGTACTACATACATCACGCCACCACAATTCTAATAGCTAGCTTCACAATGAGAGTTCAGTCGTTGTGTATTCCAAACAGCTTCCTGCAGTCTGGTTGTCTCAGCATCCGACTGTACATACATGCTGGGTGCCTCCCTGCTCGTCTTCCACTCCCAGCATGAAGAAAAAGCAAACCTGCTCAGGAACAGAGTCAGTTAATAACACAGACTCCAGAGAACAAAACGACAAACAAAGCTTACTACTGACATTACTGACGTTATGAAGAAGGCAGCCATGTTTCCCTGGATCGCTGCTATGTTGGGTATCAGTTTAGCTTGTAGGCTAACATTAACTAATATTTGACAGATGAAAACCTCAGATTTCCAAACATAAATATAATTACATATGTTACTGCATTATTATTATTATCACTACAGAGGTTTTTCACATTGTATCATGTGCACAGAGCTCTCCACCATGTTGGATGTGACATAATCACCAGCTGCTACAGAAACGTGCATTTCCTGACTTGTTCTGGTTTCTGGAGGTTGCTGGCTGCCAAAGAACGTGCTGCACCGAAAACCTCGCAGTGAAAGCTTTGGTTGCTAGCTGAGCATCACAGCTGCCTGCAGATGTTCATGTAAATACTAGCCGAGCAGGTAGAAATAAAAGTGCAAAAGTCCATCATGTCATCTTCTATGAGCTTTGGCAGTGTATTTGAGATGCTATGCTGAAAAAGGAAAGTGTCCCAATCGAACGCTCTCCTGATGTTTTTACATGCTGGATCAAAATCAGACAGAACAAACGTGTTCATGTGACCGGCTGTTAGTGACAATGTCCTAAAGACATGATTTTAAAATGGTTCTTTGCTAACTTGTCTGTTACATGTAGACACAAACTGGTTCATCCCTTGAGTTGAGGGATCTTTTTTAAGATGGACTCATAGGTCAGTATGAAGAGGACAAGAAACACAAAAACACTCCTTTAAGAAATGGTTGTGCACAAAGACTGGACTAAAATGAATGAAACAACAGCAAGCGACCAAAGATCAACTCTGAAAGAGCTTCAGTGTTAATAAAAATAAATAAATAAACTATATTCTTCGTAATAAGTTATTTGAACAAAGAACTTTGTCTAGCTCTGTAACCTCCTAAGACCTGAACTTTTCCACGGCATTTTTAATTTCTCTTTGATATTTGGGCTGATTGGGACCTGATGAATGTAAAAACAAAGAATTACCAGATTTTTTTTTTTTACATGATTTTTGTTTCTAAGACAAATAAGAGCCACATATGAGGATATTCATTGAAAATTTCGATAGACAGTGGCAGTATAATGTCCTCGTAAGTGGATATCAGGCCCTTGTAGAGCAAAATTTAGTATTTTGGTCTAAATAACCCAAAATGTGATGTCCACATATGTGGACGGCAGGTCCTAGGAGGTTAAAGAAGGAGGTACAGTAAACTGATGCGTAAGTGGGAATCAGCACAGCTTCTTTGCGGGAATCCTCGAAAAGTAACCGACAACAGACCTTAACCAGAGGCAACTTATTAGAGAGGAAAATACAGGGAACACCAACTCACTGTGCAGTCACATGGCTTACGTTCAGATGCTAATAGCAAGCATCCTTTACATCCTTTGTAGCTGAAGGGCGTTTGATGTTAATGCTTATGCTGAACCTGATAAAACTACAGCATCCGCTTGGTGCATCTGTTCCAAATTGTGTGATTTACAGTTACTTTTGCAGAGGTACATATTCGCATTTTGCCACAATCGCGCGATACGTCCTCCAGTTTTATGAACAGTTTGTTTCACAAGATTTGCAGAACTGGCTGTAAAACAAGTGCAATTTTGAGCATGTAAACACTGGATCTTTCTCTTCCTGGCTGTGGAGATGAATCAAATGGTGCGGAGTAAAAATGTAGGAAAATTAACCTTTTAAAACTCAGGTCATGCAAAACAAAACCAGTTACAAGGTACATACAAAATAATGAATGCACCAACAAAAGTTCTTCCAACAGTGAGGAGCCAGTCAGCCTTGTTCTGGTGTTTTGGTTGGTTCAACATGCTCGCGTGGTTGTGGTTCACTCTTTCAGTGCCACATGACGCGAGCTAATGTGAAGACTGGAGATGAAACTTTGGTAAGATGTGTAATGGCATTTAACGTGGCACTTTATAGAACATCGAAAAGAGCACAAGCCCACATTAACTAATCAAAACTGTTTAATAATACTATGAGATTCGTGGATCTTTACATGCACCCAGGGAACAATTTTGTATTAATACCCTCGCCCCTGCTAAAAAATACTTCACTACCATCCTACACAGATTTGTGCAACTGAGCAGTTGCATTTAGGCAACTGGCTGAGTGCCTTGCTCAAGGGCACATGCGACTGTCTTGTTGAGGAACAGGTAAGAACATCCCACTCGCCTTCTTAAGGCAAACCTGCTCCTCTAGCCTCTACGAGCCAGCAAGCCCATCATGCCCTTAATTTTCTGAGAGGATTCGCGGATGACCGAGTGGTTTATCCATGGCTGAGGTAAATGCAGCAGGTGTCCTGTACTGAAATCTTCTGCAAATCCTAAAGTTAATAGGAAATTCCCATTCGCTGAGAGTGCACCAAGGCCGCATACTGTAATTTCCAGGCATCTTCAACAGCATTAGCATTAGCCTTGTTCTGGAGGGAACGGGTGAACCGATACAAGCTCGGGACCACCAGAAACTCCTTCACTGTCAGAGGACTTTGCATTGATTTCTCCATTATTTTGTGCACACCGTGTATTTCTTCTGTTTCATTTTTTAGGTTTCGTTTGCAGAAGTATGCCAATGCTAGAGAAGCTGTCCATGCCATTAGCAGTGAGGCTAGCTGGTATTACGAACTGCCATGTTTTTGTTCATGCATTAAGAACTATTAAGTGAAAGATATCATATTTACAGTACAATTCACATGTAATTACACATATACACTAGAGGCAAGAAAATTCACATTGAAATCAGTTCAACACATTTTTTCTCCTCCTCCTCCTGCTCCACTCCATGAACATGTGTCAAAAGAAATTTATTTTCTCTCTCATATAAGCAAAAAATTTAAAGTGAAAGCATAGAACAGAAGATCCTCACAGCTTTTTGGGGAACAATGTGCTGATTTCATGTTCAGAAAGCAGGTAATACATGTTCTCCCTAAAATGAGTGGTGGAATTTTGTTGTTGTTGTATTTTTTTTCTTCTTCTGCGAGCATGCAAGGGCCGCTAATGTTTTCCCTCCATATTTGCTTGGTGTTTATTAAAGATATGCATTTACTATTGACAAAAAATATCTATCTATCTATCTATATAGATAGATAGATATATCTATTTATATATATGAAAATGGATGGTTGAATTGATTTCTGGCAATAAACCAACCTGAACAAGAATGTGATACTTGTGTCAGTTTACATCACAAAATGTAGTGTAAGTGCAAATCATTGAACCCTAGTCAAACGCATTCCACCAATTTACTTAAAAACACTTGTGGTTGTGATACTTTAACAAACAAAAAGTGCTTGTTTATACTAGAACAAACGGTATAATCTGGCCACATAGTTTGACCAAACTCTTAGCGAAGATCCACCAAATTCCATTCAAACAGTTTGACAAGCTGTTAGTGTGCAGCGCAGGATGAAATGACAAAAATTCATTAAAATTGAAAAAAAAGAAGAAGAAAGAAGTAAATTGTGTGTTACTGGTATGAACTTCCATTTATCATTACCCTTGTTTTATTGTAACCTGCAACATAAATTGGAATATGTATTTCTCTCTCCCTAACTCAGAGAACTCTGTGTATCACTTACCAATTAGGGCTGTCACGATAAAAAAAAAAATTATCAAAATTTTAAAAAAGGCACTAATGCTGTTGGTCAAATTCTAATATAACTTTGTTTATTTTGGGTTCTTTTTTTGGCAAATTAATGAAACTCATAATACAACTGCATGGAAGTGTTGAGGGACTGTGACTGTAAGTCTACAAAGGCATACAAAAAACCAAAAGCAAAACATTTATTACATGTGCATAATTAGCACAAGATCCATATTTCATTCCTAAGTATCACAGTTAATGCTAATAAACGGTTATCGTGACACCCCTAATGTCGACTGTCCATATTGTGGGAGTGCAATCAAAATCTGACTGCGAAAAAACGACTGGAAAACTGAGGACTGTGTACAGTAATGATGTCAATTGAATGTCTTACATCAGAACATCCTCATATGTTAAAATTGCAGCATATGTGTAACAGGGATGCGTATAATTATGTCAAAGGGGCACTCCACTTTAGCATTAGTTGAGCGGGTGTTGGGCGGTACTACTGCATATGTGAACGAAGCTGCATAAAGCTTTTGTGCTCCAAGTGATGTCATTTTGGTGGAGTTTCTTCCGTAGATGCAAGACTCTAACATGAAAAGATTTATGAGAATAATAATTTTCTTTAAAAAAAGACATTTCTCCTTCTTTTTGCTCTAAACTGTCCATCCAGAGTCTGACAGTCTGATAGGAGTGTAATGCTAAATCAGTGAAATGCTATTTTAAAACTGGTACTGGGCTTTTTTAGGCGTGTCGTAACCACTGCCTGTGTTTTTTGTTGACAGCCTTAACTCACTTTCATTTGGCAACTTTAAAAGACCCCACCCCCTTTCTATCCTTTACCCTTGCTACAGTACGCCACTGAATATGTAATCTTCACTTAACAAGAGAACCTGCTCCCGGGCTTGGTCAAATTTTCTCATAAATAACTATTTCCTTTTCTTCAGTAATCGCTGTGTTCTGGCCACATGATTAGACTTTAGGATCACCGAGACAGCAGACTACTTGGCTGCTGGAACAAAGAAAAGATATCCGATATAAACGCACTACACTATGTATTTGTGTTACTCTTGTTGTCTTTCTGTATGATTTCATGGGTTGCTTTATATTCAGCAGTGATTGTTCTTCTTTTTTTGCTTCTAGAGAATAAGACAACAATGCATAAAATGTACACAATAAGGAATACTAAACTCAGCTCAAGGCTTGGGCCACATCACAACACAAACTTCACTAAGACGTAAGGAGACAATTGGTTTCTGATTAGCACTCCTTTTATTTTAACACACCTTAGACACCTTAACTTCATTAATATGTTGCCCTTCCATGCCAGTCTTATCCCAGATGTTTGTGTGTAGGTCACATTTGCTCTCTTTGTAACTTTTATATGTTTCTCCGGGGCCAATGCCCCTACTAGGTTTGGTTGTGTATGTTGCTGCTTTTTGCTCTCTTTTCTGTCTTTCAAAACTTTTATAGAGTGTCAGCTGTCCATCTGCTTTAATATCATAAACGCTTTTTAGTGGCTACAATTTTTCAACCTATATACACTATTAACCAGGCCTATTAAAAAAACTAAAAATACAATGAATTAATTAATGAAATACAAAATCTTAGAGGTTTTTTTTCTTTGCAAATGAACCTGAGCACTGAAAATGCAATGTGTGTGTGTCTGCATGTGTGTGTGTAGGTGTGTGTGTTTGTGTTTGAGCAAAACAGCAATAATCCATATGGATTGTAGGCCTTTTGGTTGTTACATCATTCAATTTATGGCTATTTCTGGGACACTTTCCCCCCCAAGAATCCTTCCTGCTTATAGGCTGTTGTTACTGATCCTCGGGGTTTGGCGTATGTGTGGGATGGCACTGACTGAGTTTAAGATTGAAACGTTGAATACTTTTTTCCCCACCACCTTCTGAACGTGCTGCCCGATACTATCCCGATCAAATAATCTCGACCTCAGAGCCTCCGACACTGAGAAAAATGCTCAACGAACAAAACAAAACAAAACAAAAAAGAATACTATATACTCAATGACAACTGGTCAAACTGTAGGCGGATATGTTGACTCTTTTGAATATACATGTTCGCACATCTTCACTGCAGAATAATTTCAAACGAATCACAAAAGCAATCCTCCATTTCCTCTTAGCAAACACAAAGCAGGATATGACGTCAATGAACGCTGCATCTAAAGAGCGTCGTTAGGAGGAAAGAAACAGCACAAATATACTTTCATGAGAATACTGAATGATAAAATGTACAGAATATGCTTCTTTTTTTTTTATCTCCAAACAATCAAAATGAGTAATGCATACCTTTGACTCTTTTATCTCGTAATGCCCTAGCTCTAGAACATGTTCTGACACTCTCTGAAATCACAGTATTTTTCAAGTCAAAACCATATCTACAATAATCAGTATTTTGTTTTTAACCGTAATGAAAAAAACAGGAGCCCTCTCCCTCAACCTCCAACCCCCCAACCCCCACCCAATCCCCACCCTCCCGCGAGGACGCGTTTCTAAAAACAACATGAGAAGAGAAAGGAATACAAGGGTTGTGTTGACTCTCGTCGAGAATGCGGCGGTCGTCCCCCATCCGAGCGGCCCTCTAATGGAGACCATTAGGCCAGAGCTGATGTCTGATAAAGAGAACGATATCACTTCAAAAAACCCAAGGAACAACACATAATCCAAACAAGGTTGCTGTACATAGTAGAACCGGAGATTTCTGTGCATGTTATCCATGGGTGATGGCGGGGGTGGGGGAGGTGGGGGATTCGTCCGTAGGGGTGCGTGTGGGGAGCGGGCGGGGTGCGGGGGGGTGCCAAGGATCTCACTCAGCTGATGCCTGAACAGACAAGCCACCACTGATTTCATGAGCTGCAGAAGAGGATTTTTGATTACAGTAAGTATCAATAAAAAGTCAATGGGACTCTGAGACATCGTTTCTCTCTCGAGAGCTTTCGCTTTCTCTTTTTTTCTTCTCTTTTTTTCTCCTTTTCTTTTTTTTCTTTTTTTTTTTTAGCAAAAATATCATGCAGTCTTTAGTTCCAAAAACCCCCTGGTGGGATCTCGTGTTTGTTTTGTTCGTTTCAGCAGGAAAAAGAAACTCAAAGCCTCCAAATTCTTCTTTCACAATTATTCTTAAACATTCAAGTCATCCTATTAATACTTTGTACAGCAGAAAGGTCTTTCGGATTTCACATGTGTATATATAAATATAATATATAGAAATATGCATATACATATGTTCAACTCGTATATGTGTATACATATTTTGGAACTGTATCAAAGCCAATTTAATGTGCTCTCAAAATATGGCCCATGATTCCTTGTGGGATGCACATCATTTCACATAGTACAACCAGTAGATAAGGTTGAAAAATCCAAAGGTGATAGGGAAAATGACCCGGGACCACTTGTCAATGGTGCTAACATCTGACAGGTTGGGGATTTTCAACTTGAGCTTGGAGGAGCGTCGTCTTAGCCGACAGTTGGCCCGGCTCCGCATGGCGCTCCGATCCAGCGAGTGGTGGCTGAAGCCATCTCGGGGGGCCATGGGCTTCCTGAATTGGACCCCGGAGCTGTCAAAGGACATGACCGAATTCCGAGAGTCACTGACGCTGCTCCCCACGTCAGAAGGCATCACTTCGTTATTCATCTCCAGCGTGGTGAGGAGGATGTTTCCATAAGCATCCACCTGTGTAAAGCAGCGAAAGACACAAAGATTCAGCGAGGGCTGAAATGCCAAGGAGCAGCCCCATTAATCCCATTAAAACTGATACTTATGTTAAACCCCCCCTCCCATCCCACAAGCTGTCAAGCTTAAGCAAAATGCAGGGATGATATGGAATGTCATTTCTCGCATGCAACAGAAATAGTTAACAAGACTTTCTTTATATATTACTGCTATTATTATTTTCTTTTTTCTTTTTAACAAAAGTTACTTTATTGTGAGGTCTGGCCTACAGCTGATATGATTGCTAAATAAATGTACCCCAACTTTTCTTTGTTCCTCGAGATACAGATTTCTTCGCTGTGTAAATGACCTGAAGGTGTTGGTTTGAAACGGCACGGAAATGGAGTCCTTGCAATGTGAAAGAAAAATGAAGAGAACATTAAACGGCTATAAAAATACTGGCATAAAAGCACATTTTCTCAGAAATTACACAAGGCATAAGACATAGAGTTAACAGGAACAACTTTTGAATAAGCATAGCATTTTTAGTACCTCACACACAGGAAAACAGGAAAGGGGGGGGGGGCTTTTTTCACTCCATTTTAGCATCTGTCATTGGCAAATTGCATAAGTGCTGATGCTTCGTTATCTTGCGTTTTGATGTTTATCCAATTTTTCTTTTTTATCATTTTGCAGGAAAACGGGCGCTGAAATATAAGGCCGGCCGAGTGAGAGTGAATAAAGCCTACAGCATAAAGATAGACAACAACCTAAATAAGAAATGGGAATGTTTACACCACTGTTGAGTTAGATGAATAGGTATCTCAATGAAAAAGGCTATGTTCGATAAAAAGCAGTCAGTGCTTGAGGGAGAAGCAATGGATGATGGTTGGTGAATGCATATTAGGCTGTGGTGGCATCAGTATGCTTGTGGAAGATTACTTCAGGGACTAGTGTATGCATATGTGTCTTTGGATAAAATGGCTGTGGCTCGAAGTCTTATGTGCAGAACATCGTTGTTTTGTACTTGAACTCTGACTGACACAGAGAGGTGGAGTACAAAAAAAAGGGGAAAAAAGACAGAGAGAGAGAGAGAGGCGGCAGATGAAGATGCAAACCTGTTCCCTCAGGCGCTTCTCTTCGTATCTTGTGCGCTCATTGTTGGCTTTGTTCAGCCTCTCGCTGAGTTTCTTCTGTTGCGCGGGGCCCCGACCAAAGAACACGTAATTTACAAAGGCATATTCAAGCAGGGCCAGGAACACAAACACAAAACAGCCCATGAGGTAGACGTCGATGGCTTTCACATATGGAATCTTTGGGAGAGTCTCCCTAAGGTGGGTGTTAATAGTGGTCATGGTAAGCACCGTTGTCACACCTGAGTACAGCAGCACACACACACACACACAGAAAAAAAACGCAGAGACCGTCAGATACTGCACATGTACACGCTTTTACTCCAAACTGTACTTGTGTATCGTTACTTACTGCGTGGTGATAGAAGTGGTGAAAGGAGTGCGCAATTTACTTTTACTTAGACAAAATGGCATTCCAGTGTTCTTTTCTCCCTTTTAATCTTGCATTGCTTTGCTAATATAGCGGTACCTAACTAATATTTGCTATTAACGCGTGTTAGAGGAGATAAAGAGAAAAGTGGGATTGTTAAGTAAATGTAATTGGACACATATTTTTACTAGAGTTCATTGATTGGCTCCAAAGTAGGAGTTACAGTTCGCCACTTTCACAGGGCCTCTGTCACTAACACAGAGAGGCAGCCAACCATTTACATCTACCTCCAATTTACAATCACCAGTGAACCTAACATAAGCCTGTCTTTGGACTGCCAGAGAAAGACCATGAAAACATCCCCACGCAGAAGGGCCCAGCCGGGGGGTGGATTTGAACAGAGGACGCTGCACCATCACCATGCCACCCTGATCACATCTTAGACTAACTATCATAGCGTTAGTCACTTTGATGCACTTTATTCAATTATCATGGCAGACAATGCTCTGAGAATACTTGAGAAAAGTGTCATGAAACTTACCAATTTTGGTAGTGTAGCTGGGCCTCATGTCACTACTAATTATTTGCAATAAAAATAATATATTTAAAATAAAGATTTTTTTAGTGCTGTCTCACTGAAATAGTTGCGTTATTCTGTTTTTGGACTAATTTCTGGGAACAAAAGAAATTCCACATGACCGCAATGTCCTACTGAAAATAGCTGACACTATGACCTTTAGGTGTGCGTTTGTTGTAATTATCTATCAGTCATTTGCCTGTATATGCTTCAGAGTTACACAGGAACAAGTAACACTGCACGACAGCCACATGTTGTTCGTTCCTGTGATAATAAATATATTCTAGCAGGGATAGTTATGAGTTTAATAATGCAGCAGTGGCTGCGGCTTACCCAGGGCCACCCGAGCTGCAGAGGCATCGTAATTGATCCAGAAGGAGACCCAGGAGAGGATGGTGATCAAGATGGAGGGCATATATGTCTGCAAGATGAAATATCCAATGTTCCTCTTAATCCTAAAACTCAATGAAAGCCTTGGATATGCACCTGTAAGGAGAGAGGATGGAGGATGGGTGATTTTGGAAAAGAGCAGGAGAAGAGTGAAAACACATTAGTAAAAAGAAAAAAAAGAAAGAAAGGAAAAAAGAAGGGAGAAACGTTGGCACAATTTAAATGTTCCAAACTCTGCACTTTGACAACACGCAGGGTAGTCATTTCTCCATTTGTTCAGATGGAGCACTTAATTTCCCCAAAGCGATGGATTCCTTTCCAGGGACAAGTTCGATTCCAATTAAACATGGCAGAAAGTCGCAAACGAGGCAGATTTTTCTGCAACCCCCTATCTCAGCAGGCAGCTCCAGCATCCCTCTGAGAATTGTCACAGTGAGCTGCTCTGCTTTTCTTTTGCACTTTCTCTGTCCTCTAAACATTAACAAACGGCCATTTTTAAAGGTGGATAATTGCAGTGCATGCCTATACGCTGAGAGGAAGAAAAATGTGTGCCGTAAGTCATTTATTGCAGAATCTTACCAGAAAATGTTTTCTAGGAAAACTATCAGCCAATGTAAACACTGATGGATGGTTTCTCTGCTGTCTAGACAAGATATTTAAATTTTTTAAATAAAACTAGAATACAATGATGTACAAAACATTTTGAGCACAATATTTAATTGGAAATCGTGCAAGGGCATGTTTATGTCTAACAGAATTTCATTTTAGTGTGAAACTGTCAGTAAAAGTTGCGAAAGGGGCACTGTGTTGCATCTCGTCATTTTTTTACACAAAAAGATGAGCATTTGGGAACTGAACAGATAATTCCACAGGTTTGAAAGGTTATCCAGTGTCGGATTTTACTTTTTTACTCTGGATGTTATAGCTCCAAGAGGATTTGGTTGGACATTATGTTGCTGAAAGTACTTTCGGCGAAAAGTGCTGCTCTAAAATCTTCATGAATTTTATTGAGTATTAATGTGAGCTTCACTGATGTAAAGGTTACCCGTGCCATTGCACTAATGCACCACCACACAATAGAAACTGTAGTTGTTGGCTTTGGACCAATGTGTTACCTGACTTACCACCTTTAAGTCACTGATCTGTCATCTTGTCATCGGGAAGAATAATGCATCTGTAGGGCGTCTCACCAAAGGACAATTTTCCACTTTTTTTTTCTTTGCATGATTTTCACTTGTATTGTATTGTAGACGTAGCAACCTCAAATTACCTGTAAATATTTTAATGGACTGGTACATTTGCATAAATGCTTTATCAAATGTGATAAATACATGCCAGATAAAGAGCAGCAACAAATATTATTGGAAGTTGTCAAACTCAATGAATTATTAATCATACATTTGACTTTTTCCTCTGTTTACCCTTGTCTGGTTGCTTAAGGGAAGTTGGAATCAGCTGACACAAAACTAAAAGGACATTCATGTTACACGTCTAAGGTCGCTTCTACATCTTTGCTTGTTGAAAGTCCGATGAGAAGATTAATAATCCGTACGCTGAATACGAAGCACAGAGAGAGTGAAGTGTTAGCTTAACATAAATACTGCAAATAAGGATAATGAGCTAGCATGCCTGTATTCAGAGGGGAAAAAGCTCACCTACTAATAAAGCTATTTATCTCTCTCAAGCGCTCTAATTAACACATCTCATCCCCGGAGTCACTGACGTTTGCTGAGCAAACTGACAAGATTGCAAGGAGGCACTGCCACAGGCCAAGAAGTATACAGTATAAGGCAGTATAAAAGCTGCTGTTTTTGCACTTTTTGTTTAAAGTAAACAAGATATATTTTGTTAATTGGTAGTTTAATTCCTGGAAAAAACAGCCTCCTCTCATCATTGCTCTCCATCTTTATAGCTCACTGTGCACAGCAGTAGTTTTCTTGTAGTTATGATTCTTTTAATAAAAATAATGATAAATAAAAGCTAAATCAAGAGTTTTAGAAGTGTTGCATGAGTAATCCTGATGAGACAGTTCTCTATAATCTCTAATTTGTGAGAAAAAAAAGATGTTTGCTGGACCATTTCAGGCTTCCATAACCAGCAGCTCAGTTTCTAAATTTCTGCACTTTTATTGTGATTTATTGTGCTTGTATGCAGGCTCTGTCTAAATAGATGTGAAGCATTCTTACCTGTAGTAAAGATGACCTCCTTGGACACCAATTGGGTGGCCACGATAGAGAACTGAGGTAACTCTAACTTGTCAACGCCTGTAACAGCATTGTCTCCTCCTTCCCAGAAGAATACAATGTCATCTGTGGTATATCCATCTGTGCCAAGGTCAGGGAAAATGAGAAGTCGGGGAGGGAGGTGTAAATGCGATAAAGAAATCCTCGTTAAAGTCAACCACATTTCTGTATGAAGTCTGATACATGAGTATGGATAATAAGTCAGGGCCTGCACTGCTTTCAAGTCATTCAGAGTTCAGGAACATGGTGTCTTTATATGTCTGTTGACTGCCTTCCTAAAATAGTTTCACTCTGATCATCTTAACAATTCAACTGCAAGACAAAGGAAAGGAAATAGTAATTCTAAGTTTTTTAGATGGTAAAAGCTGAAGTCTATCTATCTATCTATCTATCTATCTATCTATCTATCTATCTATCTATCTATCTATCTATCTATCTATCTATCTATCTATCTATCTATCAGTAAGGGTCAGAGTTCATGATTCAACAATAAGAGAGAGACTGGGAAAAATGGTGTCCATGGAATAGTTCAAGGCAAAAAAAAAAAAAAATCTTGATGATCCCCAAGACTTTTGGGAAAACATTTGTGGACAAAAGCTGAGGTTTGTAAAACTAACACAGCATTTTATTTAAAAAAAAAAGAAAAAAGAAAAAGAAAAGAAAGAACATCATATCAACAGAAGAGCATGGTAGTGGTAGTGTGATGGTCTGGGGTTGCTTTGCTACTTCAGGAGCATGAACCAGGATTTCTGCTCGTTACCAGAATGTCCTGAAGTAGAATTCCCTGTCATCAATTTGTATCCTGAAGCTCATGCATACTGGGGTTATGTAGCAGTCAAAGTCCAGACTTAAATCTAATTGAGATGCTTTGGCAAGACCTTAAAAGGGCCAGACCGTTCCTGCTAAAAAACAAAACAAAAAACCCTCCAATGTGCCTGAATTAGAACAATTCTTCAAAGAAGAGTGAACCAAAGCTCCTCCACATTGATTTGAAAGACTCATTGCCAGTATTTGCAAATGCTTGACTGCAGTTCTTGCTGCCAAGGGTGGCTCAAAAAAGTGCATGTGGCATTTGTTTTTCACATAGGGACGGGTAGATTCGTATAGCTTTTTCTCCTTAATAAAAGCTATCATCACTTAAAAACTGTATTTTGGGTTATGTTTGTCTAATATTAAACTTTCATGTTTTTGTTGTAGTTTTTCATTTGGTGTATTTGTTAAATAAAAGATCAAGTGTAGTCAAGCAGTGGGAACAGGATTTTTTGCTTAAGACTTAAATCTACCAATCCATAATCACATGCTTCAATATCCCATCTCCTGTGAAGATATAGCCCCGTATGCATTAATATCTACATAAATTAACATATACTGTATCATAGGTATCACCCTCCCACATATTCTCAACTGGCAGTGCAATTGAAAGTGACCACAGTTAGATTTATGTCAGTAGGCCAGCATGCATTCACTGCAGAGCCGTTTCTCAGTCTGAGAAGTATTACTCCATTTCACATTCTCCTACTCTGTGCTCAGACCTGGACTGCATTCAGTAAAGGACCAGGATTCATTACTATTAAATCTCTCTTTTAGGTTATAGGAAATGGGACATTGTCCATGAAATTGAAACAAGTGGCTGACTTATAAATCAAACTGATGTTTAATGTGCACCATTCACTAGTGCATAGCTTCCATGACTGTAAATAGCAGAAATTCACGCAAGTCTTTAATTCACAGCCTGTCCATATTTGATTGCTTATTGAAATCCCCGAGGGTAAATGCTAGGCAGTTTTATCTTGAACAACATGAACCACAAAATATCTGGTGTATTGAGCAAGTGGATTTGATTGATGGAACGGTCAATGAAAATGATCAAGCAAATACAATTTTTAATTACACCACAAGCATATTTTTCTCTCGGATAATGATTTATTGAAATTAAAGCATTTGGGGGAAAATAATATGTGAAACAGCTGCCAGCTAATGTTAGGAGTTGTATTTTATGAGAAAGTTTAAAGTGAAGTGCAGACTTTTAGTTTTTTATTTCAAGGGTTTTTTTTTCAATAACTATTTGGGAATTACAGACACTTTTAAACACAGCCCACTCGTTTTCAGAGGATCAAAATTAATAATTAACACAATTTTAAATATAAGGATTGTTTCTTATACTTGGATGAAAATCCTTTGACTGGCTGAAATCTTGTTTGTGGTTCTCTCTGCCTTCAGGTTTGTATTTAGTAACTGAAAAGCATGCACTGTTGGGTTGAGACCCAGAAATCGATAAATATCCCAAACCCTTCCTGGTCTTTTTTGATACTTTGTTGATGTTTGTAGTTTTGCGTTGTGCATCTTTTGGCAAATTATGGGTAGAGCATACGCTACTTTGAGTTTATGATTGTTTTTTACTTTGGTTTATTGGTTAACAAAAGTATTGTTTGATGGCTTTGTGTTGTGATAGTGGTAAGACTGTTTATTAATCCTTCCGAGAGCATGGCTAACTTATTAGTTTTCCCAAAATGTCAAACTGCCCATTTAGGACATACTGAAAAAGTTCCGATTTTTGAAAGAAACACACTACCTTATTTAAATTATCTGGGTCCGGACTACCTTCTAAATGAATCATTGCTGATAAGCCCTGAATCTGGTGCTAAATGGGACCTAACCAATAACTAATTACTGCTTTCTTGCTACCGATATATTGGTTACATGTCTTACGTACAAATTATTCATTGAAATGTATGATGTGGATGTGATGGGTAGAGTTAGTATATTATTTATTAATGTGGACACTATGTTACACATTGAAAGTTCACTACGGTTTGCAGTATTAATTACTGGCCTTTGCCACTGAATAATCCACGGCTGGCTTGGTCCATCTGTCACACTGATGGCGGACTGAGACTATTAAAACTGGGACTTCAGCTCAGCCAAAACTTAGCCGCAACATTAAAAAGGTAGCAACAGGGCAAAAGATTTTGCCAGTAATAGGGACTATATCTCAACCTCACTTCCTATTTCATCAACTTAAGTGATGTCGTCATCCAAATAGATTCAATTTTCCTCCCTTTTCCTGTAAAGAATGCAGACAGTTCGAGTGTATCGGTGTTTTCCCAGACTACTGAAAGGAACCAAAGAAGTTATCTAATTTTTGTGCGTATTTTATTTCAGCTCAGTTTTGCAGTCATTTACGGTCATATTAGTTTCTCTCCTCTGCTTTCTTTGCTGATCTATGCACCCTAAAAGCCCTTTTGGATTGATTACTGTCTCTTTTGGAGATGAGTAATCAATGCACATCATCAAGCGCTGCAACTTTTTCTTTTTCTGAAGGCAGTCATGAAGTCATATATGCCGAGATGACAGGTATCTTTCTAATTCCTCATGCTAAAAAAAAAACCAAAATAAAACTTTCTGTATTTGCATCTAATTCAATATAGATTACTGTATTGTAGTGATTTACTAGGAAAAAGCCATGGTTGAACATTAGGGTGGAGCATACTGGGGGCTGTCTGCATTATGCGAAACTCTTGAACCTTTTATGCATCACTTTATGAAGGATAATTATTATCAGGCCTGGGGAGTAAAAATATGACAAAAATTCTGATATAAAATAGAGTTAAGCTCCCAAACTAACCATACTGCTTTTAAATAATTATTCTCAACTTTTTTTCCTCCTCACAGTTTGGGCCACTCTCCTTAAAAGTTGCTTTAGTTAATTGAGGCTGCAACACTGATTCTTTTTCATCCATCCTGCTTGAGATCATTGTCCTGCTACATGGTCCAGTTTCCGACAAGGTTTAGCTGTTAGACAGATAATAATAATAATGGATTGGATTTATATAGCGCTTTTCAAGGCACCCAAAGCGCTTTACAATGCCATTATTCATTCACACACTGGTGGAGACAAGCCACAGTTGTAGCCACAGCTGCCCTGGGGCAGACTGACAGAAGCGAGGCTGCCATATCGCGCCATCGGCCCCTCTGGCCAACACCAATAGGCGGTAGGGTAAAGTATCTTGCCCAAGGACACAACGACCAGGACAGAGAGGCCGGGGATCGAACTGGCGACTTTCCAGTTACAGGTGCACTTCACAACCCCCTGAGCCACAGATAGCCTCGCATTTGATTGTACAATCATTTGATATACAGAAGAGGTCCTGGTCATGTCTCCAAAACAAGTCCAAATCATCACCCTTCCACCACCGTGCCCACATGTTTGTGCTGATATGGTTTTTTAGATTTTTCCAAATGCAGTGCATTCTTGCATACTTTTTCTAATTGTAGTGTCATTAATTTTAACATTTAACATGCCAACTAAAGCCTGTAGGGTCTGAGAAGTAGCTCTTGGGTTTTTTGCTATTTCTCTGAGCATTGCACAGTTTGACTGAGAACAAAAATTTATACTTATGGCTGTAGGTATGTTATTTTCTTTTGAAGGGTCTTTTGCATTACTCACAGCTTTCAATTTCCAGGGTGCAGTTCTGTTCATCAAGAGGGTACCTCCTTAAGTCCATCATGCAAGCAGCAGTAGTGGTTATCCTGTGAGACAAAGACAGAATAGAGACATGAAGACCTGGTACAGATGAGACCAGATGAGGGGAGTAGTAAAAAGTCCAACAACAAGGAAGACATCAGGCCTGGCCCTAACCAATCTGGCGCCCTAGGCAAGATTTTAGGTGGTGCCCCCCTACATCGGCAGTGTAGTGTATGTACTCACAAGAAACCGAATAGCTTTGTCTTTGACCTTTTTTTTTTTACTTAAAGAAAGCAAATTCACAATCAGAATAATTAACAAGATAAAAAAATATATGAATAAATAAATGAATACAAAAAATAAAAAATGAATATATGAAATACAATAAATTTTACATACATAAACACAATAAAACGTGTCAACAAGTTGGATAAAATAAATTAAAAATACAATATAAATAAGGCACTGCACAAAACAAGATATTAAATAAACCAGTATGACTTTAACAACTATATTACAAAAAAGGGGATCCTACAGAGTTCTCTAGTTGTGCTTTTTAATACTGCATTAACTAGAATGACTTACAAATTACTGTACACCACCCCCTCATCAACCTCACATCACCTGCTACAGCCTTACTCTCCTAGTCTTTCTTGCAGCAAAGTAATCTACAACATCATCATATGACAACTGATTTGAGACCACATGATTTATGCTTATGATGGAAAGTCCACTGAGACGTTCTTGCATCATAGTAGATCTCAGGTAGGTTTTAATGAGTTTGAGCTTAGAGAAGCTTCTTTCAGCAGCAGCCACTGTAACAGGAAGAGTGGCAAAGATTCTCAGAGCAACCCACATGTTGGGGTAAATTTCTGCCAGCTTCTTCTCATGCAGGAAGGTCAAGAGTTCCATGTTTGTCATGTTCTTTGATGGCAATGGTGGGAAATTCTGCATTTCCATTGCAAGTTCTGTGCCATTAATGTCCGGCTGGCTGTCATGGGTCAGAGTAGTACTCAGTGTTTGGCACTGCTGTAGCAGCTCTTCTTTTTGTAAGTTGTGGAAATTGAGGAGTAC
>VUQP01045305.1:0-17336 GCA_015108555.1 Coptodon rendalli
ACTCTGCTGCTCGCATTATCACCAGAACCCCCTCCTACCAGCACATCACCCCTGTTCTTCAGGAACTTCACTGGCTCCCTGTTAAATTCCGGATAATATTCAAACTTCTTCTGCTCACCTTCAAGGCCATTCACAAGCTCGCTCCTCCTTACCTTTCTGACCTGTTAACCACTACCTGTTCTGCCCGTTCACTTCGATCTTCCTCTTCTATACAGCTTGCTGTACCTTCCTTCCGTCTCACCACCATGGGAAGCAGAGCTTTCAGCTGCTCTGCTCCCAGGCTGTGGAACTCTACCCCCAGAAATAAGAAACATTGGTTCTCTCCCCCAGTTTAAATCCCAACTCAAAACCCATCTGTTCAAATCTGCATATTCACTGTGAATCCACTGTTGGTTGATTTTAGCTTTTGCTTTTGTTTTATTGTTCTTATTCTGCCATTGTTTTACTATGTGTTTTATCCTATTGTAAAGTGTCCTTGGGTGACTTGAAAGGCGCTTATAAATAAAATTTATTATTATTATTATTATTATTATTAAGACGTCAGAATGAGACAAAGAGGCTTGCCTGGGCCTTTGCACTACTTAAGACCGGAAGAAGCTATTATGGACTGATGAATCAAAATTTGACATCTTCGGTTGATCATGCACGATCTTTGTAAGCCGTTGAGTAGGCGAAAGGATGGTTCCAGTGTGTGGCATCTGAACCAAAACTGCGTCCACGGCTTTCTGTAGCACCATGCAAAACCCTCTGGTATGTAGCTAGTTGGTCAAGGGTTAAACCTACAGCAAGATAATGACCCACAAGTGCCACGCATTTATGGAAACTTCTGCAACAGATATGGGAAGAACTTTCTGAAGAATATTTCATTTCTTTTATAGAAAGAATGCTACGGGTGTGTTCAGCTGTTATATGTGCCAAAGGTGGCTACTTTGATGAGTCAAAAGTTTAGAATATTTTGGTTTATAAATTGATGAGTAGTGTAAATAGCATTTGTTTTGCCAGCACAATTGTTTGTTAAATGTCTCTTTCTTGTTGATATTCTCATTAAAGGTTGCCAGAATTGAACAAATCTATAACACGATGAAGTTCATTGCTTTTTAGTAATCAATCTAATAAAGAAGAATTGGGAAAAATCTATTTTAATTTCCTTTACCATGGCAATCAAATAAAAACACCATGTAATGGGTTGCTAGTTGTGTTAAATATCAGGCTATGCACTACATATTTTATTCTACTTGTGTGGCTGAAAAAGTCTATAGAAAACTTTATGAAACTAACTGTATTATTAAGTGGTAAACTGTCTCTTGCAAGTACTAATGTACAAAAGTTTTCTTTTGCAATTTAAAATAAAATAAAAGTAAGACCTTTTACTTCATAAAAGGTCTTACTTATTTATATAGTCTAATTTATTTATATAGCACATTTAAAATGACAGCTGTTGACCAAAGTGCTGTACACTGAAAATAATCAAATGGACAAAGGAAGACATGACAAAATTTAAAAAAGGAAGCATAAAATGAGAAAACTTGAGTAAGAAGTAACACAATTAAAAGCAGCAAAGCCCAATAATAAAAGTGGGTTTTCAAATGAGTTTGAAAAATGTCTAATGTTGGGGAGGTCCTGATATGAAGAGGCAGTTTGTTCCACAGTTTAGGAGTAGTCACAGGAAGGGCCTGATCTCCTCTTTCCCGATCTCCACTGACCTCAACGATCCTAAAGGAATGATCAAAAGATCAGAAAGGTACAAAGGTGCTAACCTGTTCAATGCCATAAAAACAAACAATACAATCTTAAAGTCAATTTCAAAACTTACTAGCAGCCAGTGTAAGGATGCTAGTATGGGAGATATGTGCTCTTGCTTGCATGTGTCAGTAACTATGCTGCAGCGTTAAGGACCAACTGCAGTCGGCTAACCAATGACAAACTGACACCTGAATAAAGACTATTACAGTAGTCAAGGCGAGAACAAATGAAAGCATGAATAGCTCTCTCAAAGTCTCTGAAACAGAGGAATGGCTTCACTTTTGCAAGTAGCAGGAGATGACAGAAACTAGCTTTGATTACAGGTTTCATCTGTTTATCAAAACTTAAATTACTGTCAAAAATCACTCCAAAGCTCCTTGCAAAGGTTTTTTTTTATAAATCCCCAAAGGGCCAAAATCATAGAGATCACAGGGACCAAACACAATGGCCTCTGTTTTCTGTTCACTTAAATCAAGAAGGTTTAAAGCCATCCATCCCGTATCATTCTCCAAACAATCCAGTAAAACCTTCAGAGGACTCATACATTTACGTTTCAGTGGCAGATAAATCTGTGAATCATCTGCATAATAATGAAATGAAATGCCATGTTTTTTGGGGGTTTTTTTCTTTAATTGAGCCACAGGGAGTGTATAAACTCCACAAGAAAGTGAGGTTTTTAAGGAAGCTGTATCCCCCAATATGACAGAAACTTCTAGTGGATAGGTAAGATTTAAAATATTCCAGTGCAGTCCCTTTGATTTCATCACAGTGCTCCAGAAATAAGAATTCTATGATTTACGGAATCAAAGGCAGCACTGAGGTCTAATAGTATTAAAATGGCAGAATCTCTCAAATCAGTAAAATTTAAAAGAACAGTTTCAGTTGTGCACTTTAAAGGAGCTGGAGCTGATGAAGGGCAACTTTCTCCAGGACTTTAGAAAAAAAGGCAACTAGAAATTGGTCTGAAGTTGGATAACCAACTTACCTGTTGGATGCAGATTTTGTTCTTTAAAAATATGCTCCACCACAGTATGTTTAAAATCAGCAGGGACACACGCGGACTGACGACTCCTATCGGTGATAGACAGCACACTCATACCCAAAGAGTCAAAAATATCTTTCTGTAGATGAGATAGAATAATATCCAGAGTACATCTTGTGGATTTCAAGTGACTGACTACTTCATTCAGAAGTGGAAACGATAAGGGCTCAAAGTGATCAAAAGCAACAGAAGTCGGTGTGTGAACCGATGGGTGGCATAAGGTGGTTCTTCTGTATATCATTCTATAAAGTTAGCCTATCCACTACTGATTACACTAAATATCTGGGGGACAACTCCTCCAGTGTGTTAAATGGTAACCCCTCCACTGGAATGGCATTTGGTGAGTGGGGCAAGTGTTTTGAAAGATTGTGCTGATGTGGACATAAACTTCCTTTTTCAATGCAACCAATCACTCCTTAAGAGGCTTGTGCTGGATGTTCTTGCTCTGGTGCCATTGAATTATCTGTGCTGAGAGTCTGACTGTGTGGAATATATTCTAAGTGTGCAAACCAGCCATGAATTTTAAAAACAATCCTAAGCATGTTCCTAGAAACACTGCTAGCTTGAGTCACTATGTTTAGACTTGGTCACTGTGGACTCTTCAGACAGAAACAGGCTTTTTGGTCTGTTAGTTGTAGCAGGAGACCGAGCTTCTTCACTAATGATCCTCATCATCTAGGATTACTGAGTTTGACACAGGAGCTGATGCTTGCTTAAGTGTGTTTCATGGTGAAATCATAGATGCATGATTGCCAGTAGTCTTAAAGACACTTTGCTATTGCTATCTATTTAAAAATAGAAGGCACCAGAAGCAGACCAGAGGTGCACAAAGAGATGACCTTGAAGCGAAAATTATGCAAATTTAAATTATTTTCCTGAGCTGAGCCAGTATGACTTTATAATTGAACTTCATATCATGAGAGAATACATAAAAAGCAGAACACATGCTCAATCTATTAAATTATTTGTTTCAAAAGGGAAAGTGGAGCAGGGACAGAACCTTGGGGATTGGTAGAGCTATAGAATCAAAAATTCACCAATTCTGTCAGTGCTGTCTTAGACCAAATATAATCCAGTATTTATGGTTAATCTTGTCGGTTAATCAGGCAGTGAATGGTGAAAGGTTTATACTGATGTTTAGTGTATCTGAAATTAACTGAAAATAACTGAAATTTGGGACATTTATAAACAGATTCATGTCTGTGATCATCTTTCCTGCCATGTGAAAGTTGATGCACCGTCTCATCATTGCAATTTTACCTAAAGAACAATGTGTTAAAATGCAGCTGACCCAGGCCAGATGTGGTGCTGAGTTGACCCATGCAGTCAGCCTCATCACAGTCCTGCTGCTGAATACTAATGTACACCTGCTTTGGTAGCGCAGTCTAAATAGATGTCTTGTATCTATTCAGAGTCAGAGCCCGTGGTCTCTCACATCTGCTCTCTTTAATCCATATTTAACCCTAGGACATAAAACTGGTGTACATTTATTTCAGTCATGTATTCATTTTCAATGTTCTCATCCACAAGCTCAGAGCTGAAGATTGCAGCAAACATTTGGATGAATACAAACGCTTGTATGCTAAGTTAACAATTTTGAACACATGTAACTGTGGGAAATAGTATCAAGCCTTGCTCCCACATTTGCTCTATTTCTTCCTCTTGTCTCTTTTTCAAGTTAGAAATCCTCTTAAGAGAGGTTTTCCAAAATAACATTATCTTCAAACAAACATTTCACTTTTAATCATTGCATCTTTCTCCCTTATACAATCCACCGTGGTATTGCAGACCCTTTTGAAGCTGTTCTTTTTCTGAGTGTCCGCTGGGATTTGCTCCCCTGTGGCCTCTCTGCTTACACCAAAGCTTCTCTTTTCAAACCAGGCTTTGAGTAAAGAAGGAAAATGGGGGGAAAAGAAACCTCATAGGAAAATAGGTGGTGAACTGATGAACAATTCACTGGTGCATACCTGACAGGAATAGCGATTTTATCACCTTGTCTATTCTCAGTAACACAAAAATATGATTTCTCACTGGACATTCACATGTCAGTCAAGAAGTTAGATAGATCACACACAAAAACACACACTTTGTTCATCACACTCAGCTGTATATGTTGAAATGGCCGAATAAGCAGGGATGTTTTCCTGTTAAAATTTATCTATGAAACATTTCGTTCTAGAAATAATTAGATTTTTATAAGGAATATTTTTTCTTTCATTAATATCTCTCCTATGTATAGATTAGAGCTTTCTGTGTTCTTGGTCAGTCGCATTTCACTTTTCAACACCTAGTAAGGCAGGAATATGTGTTGAATCCTGTGTCAACAGTAGTTGCTTATTTCCTTCATGATTTGGGACTTTGAATACTCCATAGATAATCAAAACTTCTTGGTGTCAGAAAAAAGCAGTCCTGACTCTATAAAATACTAGCTGCAGTGACAACACAGAAATTTTGCCACTTAAAGTGTACTGAGTAGGAAACGTGTAACCTTATAAGCTGAGACTCTCATGGGGAAACAGAGATTTCATAAAGAGATATGGGAAATGTAGAGTGCCTCCAAGTATTCACAGAACTTCACTCCACCACATTTTGTCATGCTACAGCCTTATTCCAGAACAGATTAATTTTTCATCTTGAAAATCTACACAAAATAACTCATAATAAAAAGTGAAAAAGTGTGCTTGAAATTCTTGAAAATGTATTGAAAATAAATAAAACAACAACAAAAAAATAACATGTACGTAAGTATTAACAGCTTTTGCTCAGTACTTTATTGGAGCGCCTTTGGCAGCAATTAAAGCTCAAGTTCTGAGACAGGACTCTCAAATCACAAAAAAACAAAGGTCTCTGGTCTGATGAAACAAAAATTAAACTGGCCTGAATGCCAAGCGTCATGTCTGGCACTACTCATTACCTGGCCAATACCATTCCTCCAGTGAAGCATGGTGATGGCAGCATCATCCTGTGGGGATGTTTTTCTGCAGCAGAAATTGGGCGACTAAGTAAAGATGAATGCAGTAAAGTACAGGGGGATTCTTGATAATAATCTGTCCCACAGCGGTCTGGACCTCTGGGGAACGGTTCATCTTCCAATAAGAACACAGTCTAAGCACAGAGGCAAGACACCAGATGACTGGTGTCAGAATCACTCTGTGAATGTCCTTGAGCGACCGTGGCTCAGGGGGTTGGGAAGGGCACCTGTAACCGGAAGGTCGCCGGTTCGATCCCCGGCCTCTCTGTCCTGGTCGTTGTGTCCTTGGGCAAGATACTTTCTGGTGTTGGCCAGAGGGGGCCGATGGCGCGATATGGCAGCCTCGCTTCTGTCAGTCTGCCCCAGGGCAGCTGTGGCTACAACCGTAGCTTGCCTCCACCAGTGTGTGAATGTGAGCGTGAATGAATAATGTCATTGTAAAGCGCTTTGGGTGCCTTGAAAAGCGCTATATAAATCCAATGCATTATTATTATTATTATTGAGTAGCCAAACTTGAGCCCAGAGTTGTACCCGATTGAACATCGCTGAAGAGAACATGCACCGACTCTCCCCATCCAACCTGATGGAGATTCTGCAAAGAAACGTTCCAAAAATGGCGCCTGCTGTAAAGTGTTATGTTAAAGAATGTTGTTTTTCTTATTAAAAACACAATGTTTTCAAACTTTTCCAATATGTTTTATTGATAAAACATGATAAGCCTGGTAATGCCAGTCTTTCAAACTATATTTCTGCATGGAAAAAAACAGACTTGAATTGAGTAGAATCCGACAAAATAATAGTGACTATTATACACAATCTTCAACTCTTTGAAACATAGGCGACAGATGTGTTAATAAATAATACATAATGTCATTTATTTCTTGGTTATCCTAAGGCTACAAATAACAAAGACATTGTCAGTAAAGAAATACGATGCAAATTGTAAATTGAGACTAAATATCTGACTCCATGATATAGAGGATGAAATGGAGTGTTGCTCTTTTCTTTTGTTAATGGTAGTGGGATCAAGTAAAAAAAAAAAACAGTAGTAAAGGGAGAAGTATCCAAGTAAACCAAACAGTGATTATCCTTGTCATCTGACTTTGGAGCAATCTTAGGCATATGTTTGACTCGGGTTGAATATGCTGGAAGCCTACTCTTAAAAAGATTGTGGCATGAATGCTCCACACCAAAAAAGGGTTGAACTGCAAAAAACTCATGAGCTACATCTCAGATACATCAAGTCTTAGTTAGCATGGAAAATATTAAATTTCCCAACTGCACAAAATTAATTTGCTGGATTGCCATGGCCATGGCCATACAGCTTAGGTTAGCTTGCAAAGCTGCATTTGAACAAACTACATGCACAAGACTGGAATAATGTTCTTTGGAAAGATGATATCAAAGTGAAGATGTTGAATCACTGTGTTGCAGTGGGACAGTTAACCTTAACCAGATTGAAATACTGTGGGTCGGACATTAAGAGAGCTATGCATTAATGAATGTCTGCTAAACTCAATGAACTAAACGCTGTAGAGAAGAGCGGACCAAAATTTCTCCACAATGATTTGAGCGACCGATAAAGTAATAAAACAACAATGACTTCAAATTTGTAGCAGTAAAGGAACCAGCGCACACAGTGTTGCAAGATAAGTGTGTTTATTTCCACTGTTTTCCATTCTTGTTTCCCGCAGCTTTCCAGGTGCCTCTTCGAGCTCAGCTCAACACATGCAGCTCCCTTGTCAGGTTCCGGCATCCTACTCATAGAGGGGAGGAATGATTAGATGATGGAGCTCAGCTCGTTTGGTCAGCCTCCCCTGACGCCACACCCTCTCCTGCAGCTGAGCTACAAACCACACCTTGCCACAAAGTTGTTACTACTACATGTTAAAAGTAGTTCTATTCTATGGTATAGAATCATGTGATACTTAGTTTCTCACCTGACCTGGTATATATTATAAAGCTTTAGTAAGAAGCAAATGTCCATTGTTTCTTTGACAGTGAGTACTAAAAGACTAAAAGAGTGTTGACCATTAGGCAGCTCTGTTTCATTTAACTTTATTTTGCACATAGGAAATAATTTCTGAATTGATTCCTGCAGCTGGATGATTCATATTTAAATCTCCCATCAACAAGCTATTTTGATTTATAAATACATGTTGTATGGAGTATGAAGACAGGGATAAAAAGGCTTCAGAGGAAGGCAAACTGCAATCTTGAAATGAAGTGACAGCCATGCAAAAGTGTAAACCATGACTAATATATCAATTGATGAAATGGAGAGTGCTGTAGACTGATTACACAGTTTACCCTTTCTATATGAAGTATGCAAACATATTAATCTGTCTTTGGCTTTGACTTGTTTCAGAATGATGCAAAGCCAAGTGAGCTAAACCTTTCCATGCAATCACAGTAAGTCACAAAAACCTTTCATAATATGAATGGAGTTCTTATACACTTACAAAATAATCCTGCCATGCTGTATTGTACAGCTAAAGCAATATGACAGGACTGGGAAAAGATGGTAAGTTAATGTATAGTGAACTTTGTAAATGTTCTGAATAAAGGGTTCAAATATCTTTCCGATGATGACGGTGAAATGTAAGATTTAATGTAAGCCAAGGCCTCTAAGTAATATATTGAATTCACGGAAGAATAATAACCCTTTCCAAGTTCATGTTCATGTGCAAAAGATCTTCAAACAACTTTACACTGCATTGTTAAAGTAATAGTTTGACAAGAAAACTTGAATATTCACTTTCTTACCAAGAGTTTAATACAGAAGAAAATGGAAGATGTGCAATATGAGAATGCATGGACAATTACCAAGTTTGCCTGCAGCCTCTTAGTCCATTTTTTTCATCTTTTTTCTGATTTTTTTTTTTACCTGTTTAACTTTCTTTTTTTACATGCCTGTTTGCATTTTCACTGATGGTCTAAAGTCTAGGTATAACGGTATAGTCTGTCATCTCTGGACGTGATGGTTGGGAGTCTACTTTTTTTTGTTTCACCGTGTTATTTGCTCTTTCACTAAATGACAGCCTTGCATTGTTTACACCAGGAGCTACCTGATCATGCTGAAGCAGGCAAACATGGCAATTAGAACAACAGATATCCCTGTAGAAATCAGGAGAAGGACACACAGGGGATGTGGAGGAAGAATGAAAAGACCAGGTAAAAGAGTTGGGTCTAGACAACAGAGACCTATAGAAAGGAAGAAAATTCATTAGATCTCTGGGCAATAAAATGGATGAGCTAATGGCCCTAGTTAAGGGACTTACTTAAGCATAATGCTATGTTTTTAATGTGATGACTGATGGCTTTGCCGTTTGCTCCTTTTACTACTACAAAATGTTTTCAAAATCAATAAATCAATAGTTTTACAATAATATAATTCTTAAATGGTAAGTCTGAATAATAATCCTTTTACTTTAGATACTTAAAGTATAATATGATGCTAAAAGTTTAGCAGGATTATAACATTTACTTCAGTAAAGAATCTAAATACCTATATCAGCATTCTACAAAAGACTTATTCAATTTAAATTAAAGAGCTTTTGGGGAGTGCCACTTTAGATGTAAAAGCATCTATATCGGGATATTGGACTGCATATGAGGATCAAAATTGTTCCATTGTTTTATACAGAGATTTTGAAAATAGAGATTTTGAAATACAGATACTTCATGCAGTGTCTGTTTCACAATATTTATACTCAGCTGGGCATTAGAGAGTGCAATCATCATTTTTTTCTTCTCCAGTACATTTAACAAGATTTGGTCTGCCCTGCTGAAGAAGAAAATAATTGCCAGGTTGTTGCTCCTGGTGTCCTGGATCAAACACAGAGATCTTAAAGTGTTCATATTTGTGCTTTAACAAATGTGTCAGCCACACTGGTGAGCAGTACTACTGTACCATAGGGAAGTGTCCTGTCCCATTTTTACTTTGCCCTGTACACTTTGGACCTATATTTTGGAATACATGGACCTACATAGGTTCTCTGGTGATTCAGTTGTTTAATTCAGGCAGAATGATGTATCAAACTATCAAAGAGCTGAGGACGGTGAACTAGACCATCTGCAGCTCAAAAACATATGTGCTGATGGTGGGAAAATACGGATCTCTGTCTATTAGGACCAGGAACATCTGCAAAAATATGTCTACAAAAAGAAATTAATTAACCCAACACCACTAACTCCATGTCTTTGGACTGTGGGAGGAAGCCGGAGTACCCAGAGAGAACCCACACAAGCACAGGGAGAACATGCAAACTCCACACAGAAAGACCCCGGGCTGATGATGGAGATGAAGGACCTTCTTGCTGTGAGGCAACAGTGCTAACCACTGGACCATGCTGCCTGTTCTCTGCTGCAATTTAAAAATGCTTTTTACGTTATACTATATATCCAAGCAAACTAACACTACCCCTAAAAAAGGTTTAAATAGACGTCATTGTGTTTTAAATTGTTTACCTGTCTACCAGAGGTCTGTTTGTAGAGTTGTCATAATGATCATGATGATACCAGGCGCTTTGGGGGTATACTGCCCCTTTAAGAGCCGCCTTAAGACAGAGCAGGCATGTACTCAGGTTTGTGTCAGGCACTGCGAGCAGGAGTACTGGAGTTAGAGGCTGCAAAAGTTTGTGTGGCTATCCATAAGTTAAATATTATGGAAAACTGTAACAAACTGCAAATATTGTCGGAGAGTGGAATTAGCCTCGTAAGGTAAGTTTATTGGGTGATGACTCCGTGTTCGTGATGATTTTTGTAGATTTCTGAAAGTGCAAGGTGTGTATGTGTAATGGTCACGTGCTGTGAGCAGTACTGAAGAGCAGGTTGGCGTAAGTAATGACACAGTGTGCTGGCAGATTTCAAAGTTATTAACTGTACACGGTTACTCACGTTGCACAACTTTGTATGTTTCTATTTGATTCAGAGGAGAGATCGCTTGTGTGTATTTGTCCTAGCACAGCGGCTGTGCAGTGAAACAAAAGTGAGTGCATGAGTTTTTCCCTTAGAAATTTACGAGTTCACAAAAGAGAGTTTACGGTGCATTTAATTCATTCATGTATGTATTCTCGGCGTCAAGTGCACTTTATGGTCAGTTGAATTCAATTCAATTTTATTTATACAGCACCAAATCACAACAACAGTTGCCTCAAGGCACTTTATATTGTAAGGTAGACCCTACAATAATACAAACAGCGAAAAACCCCAAAATCATATGACCCCCTATGAGCAAGCGCTTTGGCAACAGTCGGAAGGAAAAACTCCTTTTTAACAGGAAGAAACCTACAGTAGAACCAGGCTCAGGGAGGGAGGAAGACAGGACAAAAGACATGCTGTGGAAGAGAGCCAGAGATTAATAACACGTATGATTCAGTGCAGCAAGGTCTATTAACACATAGTGAGTGAGAAAGGTGACTCAAGAAGAAATACTCATGCATCATGGGAATCTCCCAGCAGCCTACACCTATTGCAGCATAACTAAGGGAGGATTCAGGGTCACCTGGTCCAGCCCTAATTATATGCTTTAGCAAAAAGGAAAGTTTTAAGCCTAATCTTAAAAGCAGAGATAGCATCTTTCTCCCGAATCCAAAATGAAAGCTGGTTCCATAAAAGAGGGGCCTGAAAACTGAAGGCTCTCCCTCCCATTCTACTTTTAAATACTCTAGGAACAACAGGTAAGCCTGCAGTGTGAGAGCAAAGTGCTCTAATGGGGTGATATGGTACTACAAGCTCATTATAGTATGGAGCCTGATTGTTTAAGACCTTGTATGTGAGGAGCAGGATTTTGAATTCAATTCTGGATTTAACAGGAATCCAATGAAGGGAAGCCAAAAAAGGAGAAATATGCTCTCTCTTTCTAGTCCCTCGCAGTACTCTTGCTGCAGCATTTTGGATTAACTGAAGGCTTTCTGTGTTGAACTATGAATTGTGGGATGTAAACAATGTGTTTATTTGTTTTTGTTCTCTTTCTGTGTATTTGTTTCTTGACAGGTCACTACTGTTGTCTATACTGATTGAGTTTTCCATGTACTTTGATATTTACACACAGACTCACACAGACAAAATAATATTTGTCTGTGTCTTGTCTCATTCTCCATGACTGGGCCATGCGTGTGTGTGTATGTATGTATATATATTAACAAAATGAAAATCACTGCATACTTTTCCATTTCTATGCAGATGATACCTATGGCAGATCACACAAATGAATGAATTAATTAGATAAACTTTCGATAAGTGTTAATGCCATTACACACAAAACATGTTAGGAAAAAACAGCACGAAATTCCACATTTTTCCGTTACGAACCTATTGTGTAGCACATACAAACTAAACATGTTGCATTTTTCTGATAATTTATCTTCAAAAAACACACTCTAAAAAAATGATGTCAACATCAGTTTACATCATTCAACTCAACATCAGTTGGCCCAGATGTTTCTAAGGAAGAAAAGGAAGACATGGTAATTCTAGGTTTGTCGGTTTCTGAAAAGCAGGCATTTCATGGTTTGATCCAACAGTATCACAACCACTTTCATGCATATTTCAGGATTTCAGTGGGACAGTTTGAACTCTTGTTGGCAGAGCTGGGACTACACGTGAGGCAGGGAAATATTTTCAGAGAGCCGATTGACCTGGAGTAGATCTAGCTGTGTGTTGGAGGTAAAGTAGTTTTATTTTACTATCTGTATACTCAG
This sequence comes from Coptodon rendalli, assembly GCA_015108555.1. Taxonomy (NCBI): domain Eukaryota; kingdom Metazoa; phylum Chordata; class Actinopteri; order Cichliformes; family Cichlidae; genus Coptodon; species Coptodon rendalli. Next base: position 12,461 of record VUQP01045305.1, read on the forward strand.
TACTGTTTTGAGCTACAAGTGCACTCGTTCCCCACTTCAGTGGACTGATTCGTCAGATCTGTTCATTTGGATACGAAAATCAATCTTGGGTATAAAAAATAAATGCCACAACACTGGGCAAAAATATACAAACCAGAGAGCAATTCTTAGTTAAAAGCATCTGATTAAAAACATATGCCCTGATATTTTTAGATTACGGAATATGTTATAATTTTTTTTTTAGGTGGAAAAATAATATTTTTATTTTTTTGTGTTAAGTAATAAAATTAATCAGAGCAATAACACCTATTAAACCTTACAGGCTCAAGTTGTACTGTTGAGTACACATAAAACGGTGACCTACTACAGCGTTTGCAGTTATGATTTATGGATTGGGAGATACTATTCTTTGTTCTATTCAAAGCACTGACGGCTGATAAGGCTGAACACAATGGCCAGATTATAGGCACGATTGGACACAACCCTGAGACGTGTAGTGTTTAAAATCAGCTCTCTGCCTGTAATTCTCCCCCTCTCTACGCCAACCCTGTAACAACAGACCCCTTGATAATGTTATTGCTCGTGGTTCATGACCAGGGAAGATAAGAGAAATAGGTTTCTTTAAGCCCTCACAGGCTTAACCTATGACTCTACTTATAGCAAGCCCCAAAGACCCAGACAACCCTGTTAGCTTTGGTTTTGCACAATACCTTGACATAGTACGTGATAAATTTTAATACTTTCTATGTACTGTATGTGTTGTGTGCAGGAATGAGAACCTTTAGTACTTATGCAAATCCAGTTTGAAAGGTTCCACTCAAAGTGCGGCCCATGTTGACTGTTCAGCATCATCGTCTTTTCTATTGTGAAACCTCACATATGTACATCTTTAACACTTTTTGCCACTGATAAAAAGCAGGTAAGTAATGTACTGTTTGGCCTAAATGTGAGCACATACAATAATACACCAAAAAAGTACTAAGAGAGGGGAAATCATCCAAAGGTGGATGTGGATCACAGCTTTTATAATGTGTTCTGCAGTGCTTTCTCTGTTTTTGTTAACCCCCTGTGTTTTTGGTCAATTAAACCTGATCATTTTCAGCAGAAAAGACTTTCTTAACATCAGGCAGTACACTCAAGACAGTTTCCCAGCACTTAGCTCAAAAGTTTTCCTGAACTTTAATTAGGAGCTTTGACATACATGGGGAATTCACAGATGAGGCAAGTGTGCTGGTGCACTAGTGAAACGTTGACACTTTCTAACTTACCTTGCAAATCTTTGCTCCTTGCCCAAAATTGATAAGTTGCTCCTTCTTAATGGAGCAAGTAAGGATTTTGCACGTATTCTGCTGCCCTGTGTTTAAACGTGGTTCAGTTAATTCATCCCTGACTACATCACGCTGATTACACAAAATAGCTGATAGGAAAAACAAAAGGCAGCGAAATTTGCTTTTGTTTGCATTTTAACCTTAATAAACATTGGCATGCAGATGTTACAGCACAAAGTAAATACTGTAGCTTGAATTTTAGAGTAATTTTTCTGCAAAGTATTTTATTCACCATGGAAAATCTTCTTCATCCTGGTTGGCTTTTACATTCCTCCTCAGGCCAACATAACTAAAGCATTGCCAAGCTTGGTAGATCAATTAATCACCTTGGAACAAAAACATCTTGCTGTTCATAGTTGTAAGGGACTTAAACAGAGCAACTTTAAATCATAAACTACAAAAATACAAACAACATGACAACTCTCTCATCGGAGACAGAAACATACCGGACCACTATTATAGTTTTGAAAGATGCATATCATTCTGCTCCCCAAGCAGCAGTAGATCATTGCTTCGTCCAACTTATCCAAACAATAAAAGCTTTAAACCCTGGGTTAAATCCATCCATGGACAATGCAGGAACTGCAGGCCTTTTTGCTTTTAAACTTTACTAGCTGGAGTATTTTGAAGCTGCAAACTGTACCCTTGATGAACTGACTGTCAATATAACACATTACATCAATTCTTGTCAATACCTATAAAAATAGCCCTGTGAGTGGCAACCTGTCCAACTTGCCTCTCACCCTACGGCAGCTGGGATAGGCTCCAGCACCCCTGCAACCCTGAATTGGATAAGCAGAAAAGGATGGAAGGATGGACGAATCAACTTAGCACAAAAAATATGAAAATTTGAATTTGGTCAGTGATTTCTTTGTTGCAACAATGCTTTTTTGCAATAAATCTTATACCATTAGAAAGCCTTTTATCTGAGCAGCAGAATTGAGTATGTGGGTTACGCCCATGAAAAATTAGCTAAGTCTTCTCTGCCAATGCCAGACAGCTTGCTGCTACAGCTTCCTTAGTGTCATTTATTAAATTGGATGATTAAAGTCTAAAGAAACAACATATACTGACAATTTAACAGTTTCTTTTTTTAACAAACATAGGCCTCAGTAGCATGTGGAAGAACCATACCAAGTCAGACAAAGTGGTTGTGTTGGCGATTCTGGCACAAACAGCATGGGCAAGCTAATCTCACAAGTGTCCAGTGGGGTTGAGGTCAGCACCACAGGCATCCTCTCCACTCCCAAATTCTGGAAATGGTCTTGATAAACCTCGCTCGGTGGAGGTGAGCTCTGTCATCTGTGATGATAGCGTTCGGTACCAGACTGTGGAGATATGGAAAAAAAACAGGTTTTCCAACAGTATAAGATTTGCTGCCAAGAAGCATTGTTACAACAAAGAAATCTTTGACCAAACACAAATTTCCTTTCTTTTTTGCTAACAAAATGACAAATCATATTCCACTGCAACACTAGGAACTTTGCTTGTATATGATTGTATCCCCTCTTCTGTTGACATCTTTCTTGTCTTAGCAGACTAAAAAAAGCCAAAACCACTAACAATGAGACTATTCTTAAAATGTTGAAACCCTGCTTCTAGGGTATAAAAACCCTGATCCGTCTGAAAAGGTCAACAAGATATCACAAAGTACGAGAGACCATAGCAACCTGTTGAGGCAAAGACCTGGCTGATTATCTTAATCCCTGCTACTGCAGGTTTGAGAGGGACACATTGACACTGCCCCCCAACCCCATTCCATCCCTATAATAGCAACTGTCACTCTTTTGACACCTCCTCTTTTCTTGTGTCACTTTCCAGATATCTCAGAAGTCAGACAATTGCTCCTAGAGCAATTCATTCATCACTAGCAGTTGGTGAGGCTTCTTCAGCTTTCCTAGTTGGAAATGTGAGTTGAAGGGGCATTCTAGATAAAAATTCTAGGAACTTGGAAATTCCAACTTCCACGAAATTCCACGAAATTCCACTTTTGGTCACCTGGACCTTATGGTTCAGATTTCAGTGAACTTCAGGAAACCAGAAAACCAGCAAAGCACAAGGCCCAGACAAAGTTTCACACTCATGTTTTAAAGCCTGTGCTGACCTGCTGGCAGGAGTGAATGACCACATCTCTGTTGCTCTGATGTCTGAGGTCATGAAGGCCTTTAAACACCTCGTCCTGGATAACCTGCTGAGAAGTACAGGTGGCAGCTGTTTTTATAGACTGAAAACGATGTAAAAAATGTGAGAAAACTTGAAACACTGCAAACTGCTAAATTCACTATAAAAAGTAATTTGTTTAGACTTAAGTTCTGCTCTATTCTAATACCAAGACAAAAGGGAGCTTAATATTCCAAAATTCTGTGCTTTTCTAGCTCTTTAGGTTCTTTAGGTTCAACAATAGGAAAATCTGATTGACACATGTAAGTATACTAATGAAAAACAAAACAAAACAGCTTTGGACCACAGCCTCTTTTTCAGTAGTGTGTTAATTTAGGTGGACCTCAATTCATATGTTTAAAGAAGGCAGTAAACACCATCTTTCCCTAAAAATCTACAGTCATTTTAAAAAAAATTTCAAAGTAAAACCTGGACCTGTACTCTCAAAGCTTTCTATGACAGAGAGGAGCTTCTATTGACCAAATTAAAAAATAAAAAATAAAATAAAAAATCCAAATTATGACATTTTCAAGAATTTCCCTTTAAAGTTAAATCTAAATCCTGGCAAATAGAAAACCCAACACACTAGCCTTTGAAAGACCATAGATGAAAAACTGTTAAGAGTAAAGAGGAGCACTTTTCAGAAGTTTAAGAGCTTCTTAAGAATAGGAAATTGCTACAGGAGCAATTTTTTTTTTACTTCCCTTCGAGTGAGGAAACTGTGTATACACAGTTCCCATGGATCTTATTTTAGAAGATTCATGTCACTAAAGTATGACTAGGGATGGGTATCGTTTAGGTTTTATCCGATACCGGTGCCAAATCGGTACTTTTGAAACGGTGCCGGTGCTTAAACGGTGCTCGAACCGGTGCTTAAAGAATGGAGAACACAAACTTCGTCCAAAAACCTCTCATGTTTTTATTTTTAGCAGTCTCTTTTTTTCTGCAAAATGATAAGAACCGTAACAACATATAAACATCATCTGTGCAAAGATTTATGTTTTTAAAGTGAAACAGTGAAAAATTACAGCGCTGTCAATACATGAATATCCAGACGTTGTACAAAAATGTCCAATTTTTGCACACAATTGGACACCACGCCAGTTGATTTTTTTAGGTATTTAAGAGCAGTCATTAATTAATTTTATTAACATGCCTAAAAATGCTCTTTTTTAAAATGCGTTTTTGAAGAATTAACCATACATTTACATGGTAATGGGCCTTTTCTGCCATGGAGCGCTTAATTGGCCTCTGGCCCTTTAAACTCCGAGGGGCTGTAACTTTGGTTTCTTTTGGTCAATTTACATGATTGACACCTCTTTTTAATTGTTTGAGCCAATAGAGTCACAGTAACGATGCCACATTCACGTTACGTCAACCAATCAGACGTTGTAATGCCAAAACCCACG
>VUQP01045307.1:0-29122 GCA_015108555.1 Coptodon rendalli
ACTCAACTGTACACTGTGTTCGTGTTTTCCTCCGGAAACAATAAGTTCCGTTGGAGAAGCCTTTCAACGCCTCTCTCTGTCTCCCGCAAGCAAAGTTGACCCAGACAACAAAGTAAAGCTAGTTTTCGGCTACCAGCCCGACACTAACCCGACGTATTAGCCAGAGGTCCCTTTACTACGTTTCGGACCTTCAGTAACAGTAATAAATCACAGCAATAGTACATTCACGTAGTTGTAAACAGCATGATAATATATTAAGTATTCCAAAGTATTCAGAATACGTTACTCTCATTGAGTAACGTAACGGAATACGTTACAGAATACATTTTGGGGCATGTATTCAGTATTCTGTAGTGGAATACATTTTAAAAGTAACCTTCCCAACACTGTATATATCAGATCTACATCCTGTTTAGTGACAGCTAGGTTAAATATTCGCATGCTGTCATGCTAACATAATCAAAATGAAACAACTGTCTTTTCAATGCACTTTATCGACTCTACAGGTAAATTCTCTACAAATTAATATTATAAGATGACAAGCTTGTGTACTAAATGATAGGATGTTAGTTCAAAGCAGGAGAGCTGCTTGGATGACTGTATTTTTTGGATTTTTATCTACCGCCATTACAGCTTAAACCACTTGCCTGTACAGCAACACAGACGATGGATTTCGACATGACTCTGGGTCTTGATTCCTTGTGTTAGTGATGGACTCCATGAAAAAATGTATGACATCACTGACAAGGCATCTTCTTAAGTGTATGGAACAACATTTCAAAATGAATAATTTTTATGTGTAATTCTGTGATCTTGTTCCCGCAGTCTTAGGCCATAAATACCATTGGTTTTGATGTTCCAGATCAAAATGAATTGGAAGTCTGATGAGAACTTCAACATGCTGTCTGACAGCTTCAAATGAGTTCCAAAGGCTGAGCACTTCCAAGATGGTGCTCTTACCTGTCAAGCATTGCCTTTTATTCCACCATGACACGAATGCATCTTAAAATGTACTTTAGGCCTCTGAGTCTCAGCTATTTCTGTTTCTATCCTCTCCCTCACCCTTGTTTCTCAGTTTCTAGCCCTCTCTTTTATTCATCCAGTCCTCACTTGTACTGATGCATTGAGGATTTAATTACAAGTCTCAGCGATCGTTAATCATTGAGAACCCACAATCAATTAATGCGCACGCCTCCTCGAGTCTCTTCGAGGCTGCAGTGACCTCAGGTGCCGCTTCGTACCCAGGAGGGAATTCTGGGCAGAATAGATTTCATTAGCATGGAGTAAGACGGCGCTAACGACCGCTAATGGCCTCACACGCTCATTGTCATGTTGATCACACCTCAATGTTCCCCACCTCTCCTCTGCTCATAAAAACTCATCGTCTGAGTCAACCGTAAAATTGTCCTCTGTTTAAATGCTTCATACTTTCCTGGAATTAAAGCTGTTGTTTTATCTCTTGGATTAGGTTTATCTTCTGTAAACTACATCATGTTTGATGTGCTAATACTGATACATGCAGACAGTGGATACATTTTAATGAGTGTGGTGGGATTAGAGGGACTATAAAATACACACTGCTGAATGGCATCATAGAAAAGCCGTGAGTTTAAAAAGCAAAAGGCTTTGTTAACATGGGATTGGAAAAAAATGAAATGCACTATATTTGCACTGTTATTAAACAGCAAATGAATGTAAGAGTATAAGTCTTATTCCAGTACCTGGAGGTTGGTGATCTGAAAAGTTCCGTTTTCCATCAAGCTGATTCGACCATCATTTCCCAGGATCCTTTGGCCATCTTTTTCCCATTGTATGCTGGGCATGGGGTTGCCCATGATGTGACAGTGTAACTGAGCCATGGATCCAGGAGCTAATGTGTGATTGGCTGGTCCTTGGCGGATGATGGGAGGGACCCGGTCTGAAGGTGCTGTAGGAACATAGAACATTCACATGAGGATAGGATTTGAACCAAAGGTGATTACCTCACTGTACGGAAGTGTTTGCACCACTACACTTGATCTAGCATAAATGCACATGATCAAAAGCCTAGAAAGTATTCGAAGGGACGCAAACCTCTAAATCATATTATATGTAATGAAACATAAGATTTTGCTCCCTGGGTAAAATGCTCAATTTAACTGAAGAAAAAGTATTTTTATAGGTCTGTAAAAATAACTTCAGAGGGATTCTTTAAAAGTTAAACACTTGATTTCAAATTGCGGACACAGTTGCTTGACTGACAGGTGAAAGCTTATAAAGCCAGCTAGAACTTAACCTCTTGACCATGTTTGTGGTATTGGTGCCTTCAATTTCACAATTTCCCCTGGTTTTTCTGTGTGATACTTAATATAACCAATAATTAGCGGGTACTTCATCAGGCCAACAGTCTATCAATCCAGTTTATTAATTTATTAACCTAGCTTCACTTCTTGCACCAAAAAACACAATATTATAGCAGCATCAAAAATGCTTAAGTTGAATCTTCAGAAAACAAACTTCACAAACTGTCCCACTGCTTACCATCACGAAAGCAGCAGAAAGTTTATTGTCATTATTCAAAGGATCTTTGTGATCTATCATTGTCTGTCTCTGTGTTCTGCAGAAAGTAGAAATCTACAGATAGTCATGTCTAAGACAATGAGACGGACATCTAAGTTTGTTTCAGTGTTCAATAAAACTACTATAATTACTGGTGTTGCAAGCTCTTTATACTTTTACGTGTAGAGGATCTGTGAAAGAACAATCTTTTGACGCATCCTTTCAAAAAGTAAAAATTACTATTCTCAGATGTCCAAATAATTTTTATGCATTGCCAGACTCGTCCAACAACACACCAAATCAACAAACAACAAATATTACAGAGATTTCAAACAGTATGATTATTTACTTGTCAAGAAGTTACTATGACCGACATTATTAGTAAATGTTGAGTTTTGGGTCTAGAGTCTTTGTTAGATTTGTGGCAATTTGACAAGAAAAAGTTTCCAGAACCACATACAGTACTGCAATTTAGTAGTGAACCAAGGCTAATCCACACTTTTCATTGGCTTCATCATCATCACCACTGACACAAGAGATTGGTATAAATCTTCTAAGCAGCAAGACAAACAAACACAAATATTGAAATTTCCAACGATGCCATTACATTAAAAATAAAAATTAGATCTAATTTTGCTTTAGATAGCTTAAAATTTTTGCTTAAAATTTTTGCAAGCAATCTGATGTGACATTATATGGGGTTCCTGGTTTTAGCCTGGCTGGGGGATTTCTATTCAGAGTCTGTGTTCCAATCCTGGATCATTTGACCCAGCACTTTGAGTTTTAATCTATTTTGATGTTTATGGTTTATGTTTAAGTTCATCAGCTTATCTGAGTTCATTTCTATTTTGCCCGACGTTGCCCTGCTATACTTCATTGTTTATTAGATTCCCCTTGTGTCTTCACCCCTGTGTTTAAGTCTCCCTCGCCCTTCATGCGTTTCATGTCTGCGTGTCCTATGTTGTCAAGCTTGTAATGTCATGTCTGCATCTCATTATGTTTCCTGTTTTATTCTGAAGAGGGCTGGTGTTCCATGTTCATTATGTCTTGTTTCAGTTCCTCTGTAGTGTCATTATATTTATTCTAATCAGCTGTTTCCCCATGTCTTTCCACTTCCCCTGATCACCTCCTGTGTGCATTTAATCTGTGTGTTTTCATTCATTCCTTGTCTGTTGGTCTGTTGAGCTCATGTCATGTTTCCATGCCTCCATGTTTCTAGGTTTTCATCATGTTCAAGGTTTTACGTTCTTGGTCTCTTGTGTTTAGCATTTAGTTTCTCCCAGTTTAGCTCTACTTAGTTTTGCCTTAGTGTTAATCTGCCTTTTGTTTTGTACCTTTTTCCCAGCCACAAATAAACGGCTCACCCTTTGTTAAATTATAGATTTGCTCCAAATGTCTGCATTTGGGTCCTCCTCCTCCTCTCTCCACACAGTCTACCAGTGCAAACTGTGACACCCTATACCAACATGATTTCTCTGATCTGATAACTTGATAAGCTTTTTGAACACAGAAAAAGTTTGGAATAGTGAATATGCAGGACATTGTCACAGGCTAACACAGAATTATGATTCTCAATAATGGACAATACATTTTGTCTCTTATTTGATATGAATTCTTTCAAAATAAATGTAACATCAAATATTGTCATTTAAAAGGTGACCTTCGACCAGAAGAAAATGCCTCATCAACAGGGTTTGTCTTTGTTTATATTACAATGCCAGCTGTAGGTGATATTTCCCTCCAAGTGAGGTCTACTTTGGTTTCTGAAAGCAGTTATACATGAAACCAAAGTCACAGAGAAAAACACACTAAAGTCAAGCGTGTGTAATCTCGGGGTTACAGATTTTCATACTGACCCATGAAACCACATTTTCTCTCATGTGGAATGTAAAGTATCACTATAAGAGAACATTTACTGCCAAAGGCTCTCAGGTTACCTTTCTCTGCTGCTGCTCCACTTCAACATGCAAATCAATGGCACAGATTTGTCTCAGGCAGGAATGTGTGGCTAGAGCGACCTCCTGTCAGTCATGGACCGCTGCATCGCACCGAGTAGTGGCTGAATGAATTTTTATTGGATTTTAAATGTCTTTAGGTAACCATACAACGTAAGATATTTTCAATGACTTATAAGTTAAAGTATAGATATTATTTAAAGAATATTTAATTACACAATTTATCTGTTAAATATTTCATGGGTTGGTCTGTTCAAGACAAAATACTGACAAGCATGTACTTTATATCTCCATCTCTTCCAGCAATGAAAGCTAAAAAGTCATTAGATTAGGTTAGATTAGATTATTAGACTCCTATCAAATCACCCTCATCTACAAGGACACTTTTGGGCATGTGGATGTGTGGCTATGCATGCAGGCAAATTGATTCTCACACCCTTTTGACTCTTTGAAATGAAGACGTGTGCTGAACAGCTTCACTGATTCATTGTCTCAAAATGAGAGATAACAGAAGGTTTTATCGTCAAAGGTGTGGTGAAGGGGAAGAAGCTTACAGGAAGAGGAGATAAAAATGAGCTCACATTTTTGTAAAGAGTTTGAGTTAAATTTTCCATTGATTTGTGGGTTTTGTTTCGGACTGTGTTATTTTTAAGTCCTCCTTGCCTGTGTGGTTTGTAATGATTATCATCATTATTATATCAGGCTGAGCGTTTCCTTCTTTCACTTCCAGTTGAGTATTTATGGAATTTATTATTAACGTTTAGGTTCTTGTATCTCTTTAGAATCAGATTTGGATCTTAGTATTTGGAGCCTATAGTTCTTGTTAAATTTAAGTTTGACAAGTTGACAACTGTGCTTGTAGAATTTAATTTTCATTTCCGTTTGTGTTCCTGTGCTTCCCCACTACTATTGTTATCCAGACTACACTCATGTCATGTTTTCCCTAGCTGCGCCAACTCCCCCTGACTGGCCCCAGTGTGCGTATAAATAGTCCTGTCTCATTTTGCATAATCTCTCTCATGCTTTCTCAGTTATTCTTGGGGCGTCTGGACTTGTTTGGTTTCCTTTGTGAATTTTGTCCTTGGCATCTGACCTTAACAAAAATATATATATAAAAATATTCAGTCAGCCTTGGGAGTTTGCATGTGGGTCTGTCACCTGCAAATTATCACACTGCCTCATTACATCTGTGTTGCAGCCATAGACGGTGATCTCAGAGAAAGTCATAGTCATATATGGGTGTGCTCCACAGCTGCACGGCTGTAGGCTCAAGCTCAAATGTAAACAGAATGGCACACGTGTTGCCAACTAGCAACTGAGTTATGATCAGTTTAGATAAGCCAAGTAAATTCCTGCACATTTATAAATAGAAGTGGAACAAGTTGAACACAAACCCACAACATGATACCCCAAAATAGAACCTTACTATTTACCACTGGCCCACAGTCACGTTGTATACCCTCATTTGTATTCTGAGCCGTCGAAAGCTCTGATATCATCAGCTAACTGAAGCTAAACTGAAAATGTGAACACACCCAACACAGGAGTTAGTCTAGATGGAGCTGAACAAAATCCCTGTTTACTGCCACACTGGAAAGGATGCAGCGAGGAGAGCATATGTTGCAGCAAGGTTATTTGCATAGAACTATCATCATATGTCCCTTTTGATTACATCAGATAGGGCTCCTGCTGTTTGTTTATTTGGGAAAAAAGGATGTTTAATTTAAGATGGATGACAGCTTTTTGTACTTCTACTGGTGCACATGTGGGGCATGGTCGTGAAGAATGATTAATCAAATCGGAATCTGAAAACAATGTAACAAGACAACGTCAAATATGACACATTGTTAACTTCAGCACTTTTTTTTCCTCAGAGTTCTTAAAGTATTGGGTTAAACTGGATGCACAAGTGTCAGTGATATGTGCACAGTTACCATATGTCAATTTCTGCTGCTCTTTTGTTCAGTAGTGTCCTCTCACAACTACATTTTCTTGGAAAGCATATAGGTTTTCTAATTATATTACTTTGTAGGACAGTGATTGTTATGATGTCAAGATGTCATTTTAACTGAACTTAGATCTTGAGTATATGGTATAAATGGCCGAAGCCAAGAAAAAGACTGATTTTGAACAGAAAATGGAGACTGAATCAATACAAAAGGAATGAGATAGTCTAGTTTTTCTCCATATATAATGTAGCTGTCGTTTTAATGTTATCACCATTAAGTTTAATTTGTTTATATTGTGAGCTATGATCTCATATTTCTATACTCACCGCTTTCTACTTCGAGCAGGGCTTTGGTCAGGATGCTTCCAGCCACGCTGATGGCCTGGCAGATGTAATAGCCAGAGTCTTCAACTTGGACATCATTGATGGTCAGCTCACCACTCAGTGACACTGTGAATCGTCCTGACTGTGATGGCTCCTGGACAGGGAACAGCAAGATCTGGAGAAGAAAACGACCACAGGAGTCGTTTTATTATTTTTCACGGGCTGAAACAGGGCCAACATTAAAATGGCAAGTTGTGAAACTATCAAGCAACCATTCAACAATTTTATGCGAAGTGTCTTAAAGACACAATTTAAATAGGATCTCTTCCAAGTTGCCTGTTTTGCATGGACACAAAACTGCTTCATCTCATGCATTATGTGCCATTTTTATGATTCATATGTCAGTGTTAACTGGCTTAACCTCCTAAGACCCGAACTCTTCCACGACATGCATTTTTAATTTCTCTTTGATATTTGGGCATATTGGGGCCCGGTGATTGCAAAAACAAAGAATTCCCAGATTTTTTTTTTTACCTTATTTTTGTTTTTAAGAAAAATGAGAGCCACAAATGAGGATATTCATTTGATATTTTGATAGAAGAGTAGCAGTATAATGTCCTCGTAAGTGGATATCAGGCCCATGTAGAGCAAAATTGAGTATTTTGGTCAAAATAACCAAAAATGTTAACATAGGAGGTTAACATACGAAGAGTTCTCTGAAAATACTCGAGTACAAGGACTGGACTGAAAATGAGTGAAGGACAAGCTGAGAAGTTTGAAAGGTATTCGGAGCCTTGTGCTGGAGCCTTAGGGCAAGAGGCAGGGTTTACCCTGGACAGGTCTAACACAGTCTGTTGCAGGGATAACACATAGAAACAGACAACCATTTGCACTCACATTCATACCCTCATTTACACCTAAAGGCAATTTAGAGTTTCCAATTAACCTTTCCCCACTAAATGCATGTCTTTGGACTGTGGGAGGAAGCCAGAGTGCCCGGAGAGAACCCATGCAAACACAGGGAGAATATGCAAACTCCACACAGAAAGACCCTGGCCTGCTGGTGAAATTGAACTCAAGACTTTCTTGCTGTGAGACAACAGTGCTAACCACCATGCTGCTATTTCTGTTTTTTCAAATTTTTTTAATTCTGCTTTTTTTCTGCTCAGGCAGGTGAAAAAGTCAAGCTCTGCACATTATCCGATGACTCAAAAATATGATATAGGGCATAAAAAAAAAATCAGAATTCATCTTCTTGTGCAGTAAGGTTGGATGCACACATTTTGAGCTGCCGCCGACAAACAGGGTGGGAAGGGGGAAAAGCTCCCATGCTCCCCATTTCTCATGAAAATGCGACAAAACGTCAAGAAAGGTCCGGAGGTCTCAGAACCAAGCCATACTACCAAATAATGAATTTGATAAGTATCAAATATGAGATACAATATAATAAGTACTTTTGTTGTCATGTTTGATTAGATTTGGGCGCTAAAAGTACTTCATTAGATTTAGAAAAAGATTATCCCTAGAGTTAAAATGCATTCTTTTACAAAAAGGACATCTTACTGTGATCACATGGTATCTTTCTCAGGTGATCAGTTAAAAAAAGTATATATACGCATTGCAATACAAGGTAACCCGTGCTGTGATAGCATATAATGACTTAAGAGTGAGAACAGGTTGATTCACAACGAGTCTCAGACACTTAGCCTGTGTTATTGTGCAATAATAAATGACGAACACCTCCCTTCATTTCTACTTTTCTTTGTCATATATCACTGTGTAAACCCAGTAAAATCTCAGCATTTCACTGAATACAAGGCCAAAATTTCGAACAAGCTACCCACATTCTTCTTCTCTTCCTTCTCCTCGTCTTCCATGCTTTCTCTGCTGTATCTCTCTCCTCCACACTCGTTCTCCCTCTCCCACACATTCTCCAGCCTACCCTGCCACCCCCTGTTTCCCTAATCTGTACCTGGAAGCCAAGCTACAGGCACCCACGCAGTCTCATCAGGCCTTTCAGTGCATTCCAACAGGCTGCAATGCTTATCACAGGGTGACTCTCTCCCACAAACACATACACGTCTCAACACATCTGAAAATGTGCAGGTCTTTGGTAAATAATACACTGTGTGGATGATGGGAAAGTATGTGTGTGTGACTGAGAGAGAGAGAGAGAGAGAGAGAGTCACTCTGGCAGTAAACTACAGCACACAGCGAAGGATGATAAAAGCAGAGACCATGACAAGGAAGGGAAATGTTGGCTCTCTTCAAAGCACATGTAGCAAAGTGGCAAGCAAACAAAGTCGGTAATTAAAATCCTATAAAGGCTCATTTAAAGCACATTTTTTGATCTCGTCAGTTGTTCTTTTAAATTTAAAAAATGTAAAAGTTGCGTGAAGTTATATTAGGATTTACTTTAAATTGGGTAAAATAAATATAAGAAAAAGTCATGTATCTATAGCACATTACAATACGAGAGTTTACTGTTTCCCCCCTTTACCAGAGCCCTGCTTGCGATGATGCAATTCACCTGCAGGTTTTTCTTTATTTTATGCTAATGTTATTGTGCAGCACATTTTCAGATAGCTTAAAATCAACTTTTTTGAAAGAAAAAGGTTTTAAAAATGCACATAATACTGTTAGCACCAAATCCCTTGGAGTTAAAAATGTAAAAGTAGAGGTCTGTATGTACTTGGTAATTAAAGGCTTTGTGATGTTTGGGGGCCAGTACTGGTACTGAAATGTGGAAAACACCTGATGTTTTGACTTTAAATAAACTGTACATAAATAAGCCTATTAAATCTTTATAATAAAGTTATAAAACTCATTAGAGTATGTTTCATAACTACTGTAAACAAAATCATGGAACGTTTCCCACCTGGCTGCCTTCTTTTTGCCAGAAGACGGCTGGCGGAGGGTTTCCTTTGGTGCCACAGAGGAAGGTTACGGTACGACCTGGAGTTGTGATCTGGTCCCGCGGTCGAACCACAATCTGAGGAGGCACTGCAATACATAATTCAGAAAAACAAATGTTGAAATCCAGTCATTATGTGCCATTATTTTATCAATATGTGATTGAAGTACAGACATTGAAAAAATTAATTCATAACATTAATTCACAAAAGTTATTCTAATTCAAGACATTTAGCAAAAGTTTTGCATGAACTACTTAAGAATTACAACAACTTTTACACACAGCCCCCCATTTTCATAAACATGTAAAAATGTAGATACACCTGAAGGCTATACCTGAAGCCTAGAACCCACTGACTTCACCAAATGTTGTGTTTCCTGTTTTGAGCCTTGAGTGGCCTTTACTGTAGCCACCTGCTTGTTGCTTGTTTGTGTGTCTTTCTGCATTCGGTTTTGTACTTATTAATGCAAAAGCATGCTCTGTTGGGTTGAGATCAGGCGACTGATTTGGCCATTGAAGAACATCCCATTTCTTTTGAGAAACTCAGTTAGCACTATACACTTCAAAATTCATTACATGCATTTCTATCAACAGTCAAATCATCAATAAACACTAACGCCTGATTCCATGACAACTTTGAAGTCAAGGCACAAGAGAATAAAACATTTTAGAGACAGTGACAGTAAACAAAGACACAAGAGAAATGACATTAAACCTACAATGTCATTTCTCTAGGGGTCTGAGAATCAAAGCAATACTAAAAGATGCAGTTTGATGTCATCATGATATATGGTTGGCTCATGGGAAGCTTTACCACCACTGAAAATCTACCTGACGTGACACAGGCAGAAATCATGGTTCTGGCTGAGATAATGCATTAAAGTTTTTTGTTACATTAAAACATTTATTTTCAAATGAATTAATTTTAATCCAAAGAAACAGCTGGACACATTAGCCACATTAGCTCACGTAATATTAACTAAACCTTTGATGCATCAGCTAAACATAGCTACTGTAGCTAACATCATCTGGCAAACATGGTTAACTGGTAGGGCAGCCCTGCTCTGTGTGATCAAACAAATCATAACTTCATAACTTTATGCTTGTGTTGAGCATCAACTCAATGTTATAAGAATACCATATGCACTGCCTTAGTGGTTAGGACTTTATTTAATTGACAGGCGATTAAATGCATTGCATAGTAACACAGAATAAAATGTCGTATTTCTCTTGGATTCATCCAGTGGCATTAGGTGACAAATTTAAGGAGATTGAAACGTGCCCTTTTTGTGCTGCCTCTTTTAATTCCTTTATATATGCTAACAGTACCGCCACACTTGTCAATGCTCTTATCACATCTCGTTTAGATTAACTCTCTTCTCTATGATTTACCTCATAAATCTCTCCATAAACTGCAGTTAGTTCAAAATACAGCTGCTCGTATTATATCCAGAATTAGATCTACTGAACATCTAACACCATTGGCTTCTAATTCACCTCCGTGTCAATTTCAAGATCCTGCTTCATACTTTCAAAGCGCTTCATAACCTCGCTCCTCCATATTTATCTGATGTTCTCCATATGTACTCACCCCCTCGTACTCTCCGCTCTTCTCCAGCTTCCCTTTTGTCTGCTCCACCTGCTCGCCTGACTACCATAAGACTCAGAGCCTTTAGTTGTTCTGCCCCGAGGCTTTGGATGCACTTCCACCAGATCTCCGGACTACAAACTCTCTCTCTACTTTTGAACTGTGTCTTAAAACCCATCTATTTAGAATTGCATACCCTTCATCATGACTCCACCTTACTCTATTTTACCTTGTTTAGCTTTTATACTTTCATACTTGTTTTCATTTTTTGTTTACCTCTTGTTTTTATTTTGTTGTACCTCGAGGGTCTTTAAAGGCACATATAAATAAAATGTATTATTTTTATTATTATTATTAAAGAATTATAAAATATTATTACTTCTGGAGTTAAATAAATATTTACTATTTTACTATATAGTTACTATAAGCTGACATGTGGTGGTTCCCCACCACTGTTATATGAATTAATATTACTGCTGCAGATGTTTAGGGCTAAGCCCATTTTAAATACTTTCTGTTGTTTAATCTCCAATAGTGGATGATATTCTATAAAATCATGCCTGTAGTGTGACTGTCATGTCGTGACCACATGTTTTCTGGACTCAGAAAAACAGGACTAATAAAACTGATTTTAAAAAACTTATTAAATATACATAATAAATCAAATCAGAGCTCTAATAAAAATGTTTGACGGTTATATTAAAAATATACATGAAAAATGAAGGTGGCTATTAGCAAAACCACTGGTTAAACTTTGTAAATTCATTCAACCAGACATGTTAGCCAGACATGCTAATCTGAACAATTGAAAAAGAGAACATTTGTCTTGTTTTTATACATTTTTATGTGAAAGCCCATATATTTATCGATTTAATGACATTCTGTCTTCATCTGCAGGGCTGATATATTGGGCAATATTAGTTATTTCCTGATATATCAATATCTGCACTTATAACAGACAATAAATGAAAACTATCCACCCACTCTCATTCTCCATTTCAATATATCTATTGCATTTATCAGATACAAAAAGGAAAACAGAATGTGACTTTAATGAGAGAATCTGCAGGTTTTCAGTCAAATACCTAGCTGTGTCTACGAAGAGCGAGCCATAACAGACCTTGATTTGTTTTTTGGCTTTTTGTGTTTGATAAATTGATGGTTATTGTCTAATCTAGAGGGCTTGACTGTTTATCCCACACTACAGCAAACAGCCCATCAAAAAGGTCAGCCCAGACCCCACAGGAGCCTGAATCCAGGTTTGTGGGTCAGCATTCTGATTCTGAGCATCAGACATCTTTGAACACAGATGGAGGGCAAGGGGGATAAGGGACTGCAAATAAATGGTAAGCTGTCTCGCTTTCTCATTGCTGCACCATGCCACTGTGTGTGCACGCGTTCATCCACAAAGACACACGCATCTTTGATTTCTATTGATTCTGTAGCACAATGACAGTCCTTCCTCCACAGAGGGGGGTGTGAATGCATAATGATGCACCGGGCCTAATTGATTTCTCATCTTCCCACCTGATCTCCTGCTTCACTTTAATTCTGACTCTCTATTAGCTTTGAGAGAAACACAAAGAAGGAGAAAGATGGGGAGGAGGAGAGCCTATGGAACAGAGAAGAAAGTAACAGTAAAAAACACTTAACAGTCACAGTGAAAGACAGAATAAATAACTAATGTCCTTCTACTGTTTCTCCATGAAAGAAAAAAACCCAGAATAAAGAAACTCCTAATCCACTAAATATACCCTCCTTAGAATATTGAAGTACACATAAAATAACGTCTTTTCCTCAAATTTTCTTCCACTGACTGATGTTCTGGGGGAGGAAAAAGCTTTGTTAGGTTATATTGCTGGGACTCACAAACGCTGCTTTTTTAAGTCAGCTGCTGTGTTCAAACACAGCCCAACATATACTTTGAGAAATGCTTCCAGACATTAATTATCTCAGATGAGGAGAAAGCAGCAGAAACAAAAATAAATAGCAGCAGAGTGTGAAGAGCTGAAACATTCCCAATCTCTCCCACTGACCCGCCTGCTCCCCCTAATCACTTGCCTCAGATGTGCGTGTGCAAGCTTAATTTCATGCCTTGTATACAACTTATGCACTTTTAAAACTGCTTCCACCACGGGCCCCTCCGCACAGCAGGAGGACATCCGTGTGTCAACTGCGGGATAAATTACAGCTAACGGGGGGTCTTGGCTGAGCTAGTCAGGGTCATGTCCTGGGATCAAACTTCCAGCCCTTTGCTAACCCTAAAGGTTAATGCCCAAACATACACCCCTGGTTTTTGTCAGCAACTGATATGGGACCATCTGCCTCCACTCTCCAGTTACCTCAAGGACAGGCCTCCTGTCACAGCTGATGCAAGGCCTGAAATATTAAAGAAACACTGTGTAATGCTCACTTCTTATGTAATTCATTTCCATGCTTGTGCACATACACGTAATGAAAATACGTAGAAAAATATGCTTGTGCACTTCTCAGCAGGGTATTTAACAAAAACATGTCAACACCTGAACGTTTTCTCCTCACACCTGACACAACGCCGTAACTTTGACCCAAATACACTGACAGCTAGGAATATTTCAGCTATTAAAATGCTGTTTTTGGCCCACTACACAGCCCTGTCTAGAGAATAACAGTGTTTGATTTGAGGAGGCAAGCCGGCACATTGCCTGAAGCTGTAATAAATAATTAGCAATAATGGGTGCACCCGGCATGACACTGAGCCTTAGATTTAGGGCAGGGAGATACATTAGCATCCTCAAATGGGATTGAAATGGGGTATGGATTGTAACAGAGCAGCTGAAATATAGATGAAAAACATGAGGGAACAATGCCTGCATGTCACTCTTATAATAATTGAACTTTCAGAGATGCAGGGTTTTTTTTGGTAAGTTAATTTTTGCTGTGCCTTAAACTGACTCGACTTCTAAAATACCACGGTATGTTCATTTACTAATTTTATGAAACACAGAGCCAGCACACATTAAGCACCGCATACTGCTAACTGTTGCTGTCGGTGTCTGGGAGGTACATTGGGAAATTTCTAAATACAGAATGCAACACTTAAGATAGGAACTCAAAGGATCTTGCAGACTTCTTTTGTATGCTGCGTATACTGCCAGAACTGTAGAACAGATAACAAAGCTAATATGCCAAGAGGGAAGTAAAAATAGACACTAGGCTGTAGCTTAGCTTTCCACAGCTTTTATGAAAAGAAATGCAACACTCAAGGAGGAAAGTCTAGTCTACATGTAAATTGCTTAGTGTCATTGAATGTTTGTGGATGGTTGTAAATGTTCTCTTACAGATCAGAAATAATGTTTAAATTTGAGGTATTTGACTTGTTTTAACTTTATTCATTAAGTTGAGTTTAATGAAGGGCCACATGGGAACCCTGGAAGTCTAGAAAATTTAGCAAATTTCTTATAAGTTTGCCAAATCTTCCCAAAACAATAAGATGATGCCATAAGATAAAGGGCATGTAATTGGACGGAGCGGACATTATAAAAGTTTCCTGCAAGTGATCAGCATATGTGCTGATGTCCTCCAAACCCACAGAGCTCCTCCAATAGTCAAACGTGCTCGGATTTGTAGCTTTTTATTCAATTCAGTTTTATTTGTACAGCTCCAAATCACAGCAACAGTCGCCTCAAGGCACTTTATATTGTAAGGTAGACCCTACAACAATACATACAGAGAAAAACCCAACAATCACATGACCCCTTATGAGCAAGCACTTTGGTGACAGTGGGAAGGAAAAACTCCCTTTTAACAGGAAGAAACCTCCGGTAGAACCAGGCTCAGGAAGGGGCGGGGCCATCTGCCGCGACCGGAGTAAAAATATTAATGAAAAATTTCCAAAAGGTTTAGTCACCACTTCCTTGAATTTCATGATATGGAGGAACTATAAATACAGATATTACTGGACTGATAATTTATTTGGATCTATTCCTTTAGTGGGGATATACAGAATCAGTCCTTCTGCCATCCCTGATAAAATAACTCTACAACCAGCAAGGATTTTCCACACAACTTGATTCTACTTGTGGTGTTGGTTGCACTGCTAATATTTCAGATTTCAAATACTGTGTGACAAACGATAGATTTGGGTGACTCTCCAATTCCACTGTATGGGACAGAAGCAGGTGATGGTAGTCCTTGTTCAACAAGGAGTACCATCAACAAAGGGTCCAAAACAATAAAAAAAACAAAAAAAAAACAAAAAAATATACGCTTTTAAAAAGCAGGAAATGAAGATCATCTACACTGTGGATAAAGTGGTTCTATCTATTCATCAGTGATGGAAACTGTCGAACTTCATTCAGTCAGAACTGAATTAGAAAGATTTGAAAATGGTCAGTGTCTTTCATGCAGCTTTCTAATGTTTAGAAACAACAGCCCCGCCCCCCTCCCAGACAGTATTGAAAGTATCGAAACAGCAAGTTGGTGAAAGGGTGTGGAGATCAGTATGGTGAATGAGCAAGTAGCAAGTGTGATTTTAATGCAGGAAAAAGCCTTTTTTCAGTCGAGGTAGTAAAAATCATCAGTGGAATATCCTCATGAACAAGATGAAGCAAACCAGCGTCAGCCTCAGCTGTTCCCCACACACTGCGCTCCCACTCACACTGTGCGTTCCACTGCTGTCACTCACGTAGCAAAGCTAAACAAAGTGCTTACAACGAAAACATCTCACCTCCCCTGCTCCCCCCCACCCATGCTTGACATATGATTTTCAGCAACACGCTGAAGATATCCACACTTGTACCAACACAATCATACACACACTCCTCGCTCCCTAGGGGCGTAGATGTGACATGCAGCTGTCAGAGTCCCGTGGTGATGCAGCTCTGCGTCTGCTAGAGTAAACACACTCCAGTGCTGTTGCCGCTGCTGCTTCACCTTTTTACGAAACATCACACCCCCTCTTAAGTACACAGACTTCATTCCTGAGACTGTTTCCATTCTGAAATGATGATTGAGGAGGTGATTACTTCCAGGGCATAATTTATTATAGCTGGACTATATCTCATTTGTGATTATATTCAGTGTGAAGTTTGTGCCTAGAATTGTATCCCATTTGTCCAATATCAATATATAAATTGGAAGGCTGGTAAAGTTTTAAATAGGCCAAGAATAAGCTATGGAAGCAGCCCCGCAGGCAGTCCTTACATAGTAAATGGGACAAAAATGGAATTGCATAAAAATAATAGGTATGTAGAGAACCTCATAATTCATAACATTTTGTGGTTCAATGTTTCTTCCACTGAACACTTTTTTAGGGTTTTTTTCATTCTTCATCCTTTTTTCTCTATTCCCCAACATTAGGCACATTTAGAGATGGGAGTACGCATTAAACCCCATTTGCTTAGTTCATGCCAAAAGCTGGCATATTTACTTTGGTAAGTAATCATCAGTGCCATTCGTGGCAGAGTTCAAAGGTGAAACCACAGCTCACGAAAAAGAACACAATAACCCAATTCATGTTTTTGCCAAAATCGTCTTGATGATCCCCAAGACTACTGGAAAAATACTCTTTGGACTGATGAGAATTGAATTTCGTTACATCAGATGTAAAAAACAGCTGTCACACAAACAGTCCAATAGGGTGGCGAAGTGTGATGGTCTGGGGCTGCTTTGCCTTATAACGCTTTTTTTTGTTGTTGTGTGGATTAATCAGCAATAACCATTTATTTTTCAAAAGGTGAGTGTTTGTGCTCTAAATCAGAGACTCCACGTTTTACAGTGGGGTTTTTTTTTCTAGTAACTGAAGCTCCATCTATGAGTGTAACGAAAGGTCAAAACCCTTCTACCCTTCAATCTTTTTGTTTTTTTGTTTTTAGCTTTAATACTTGGCTGTCCTAATTGGCAGAAAAAGCACCTGTGCTAGAGGGTAGAGGTTTGGGTCTCTAATGTAGCAAACAGCTTATACCTGTAGGACTGTATTAACTCTCATAAACAGACACACACACAGACACACAAAACCATACACAGATGGGATGAAATGGAATACTTACAAGATGGGCCGACTGTGATGGAGTGATGCAGAAATGGGTGGAAGAAAGAAAAGAGAAAGAAAGTTGAATAACATGATGAGATGATGATGGATGGTGAAAGTAGTTCAAACATTTGAAATTTTGGAACACCATACCTACTTAACCGTGTAACTAGCTGTGGTTTAACAGAATATATATTTTCCTTTGTATGTGTTTGTGTTGCATTCCTATGATGCCCACTGCAGCTACAGTGCTGCAAAATTTGCCTTCTCCTTTGCTCTTTTGCACATTTGCAACACTTATGACAGCGATTTAGATCAAACAAAGATAATGTGAGTAAATACAAAATTAGGATTTTAAATGATGATTTCATCTATTGACGGAAAAAAAGTTATCCAAACATATTTGATTCTATCCTCCCGAAAACCGAGGAAAAAACAATCTTCCCATTGACCTTTTTTTGGTATTTCCTTCCTTGTTTGGAGCCAAAGGAAGCCACCCAAACATATGAGATATCATTGGAAAGCCCAGGATGTCCTCTATTTAGTACATCAGGACTTAGTAGGGTAGCTCAAATAATTCAAAAGGTACAGACCACAAACAAATGTCCATTACAGAGGACATAAATGAATAGGCTGCTTCTCAGGAGGCTATGTCACAAATTGACTTCCCCCTAAACCTAATGACTGGTTGTACCACCCCTGGCAGAAAAAACTGTAATAACCGACAGTGAGTCTTTTTTTGTCCCACTCTTCTTTGCAGAATTGTTTTAATTCAGCCACACCGGGGGATTTTGGACTTTATTTTACCTAGCCACACCCAGGACTGATTACTGCAAGACCTGATGAATCAAGAAATCACTTTAGTAGAACTTCTCTGACAAAGGGAAGTAGTCTAAAAAATCTCAAAAACCAACATGTCATGCCATGATATAAAGACACTCAAGAACAGATGAGAAACCAGTTAGTAAAGGGTTGCAAAGTCATTTCTAAGTCTTCCAGACTCCAGTGAATCATGGTGAAAGCCATTATCCACAAATGGAGGAAATCTGGAACAACTTTCCCAAAAGTGACTGGCCTACCAAAATGGCTCCAAGGAACCCAGAAAAACATCTAATGAACCGCAGGCCTTGCTTGCCTCAGTTAAGGTGCCACCCATGGGAGAGTTCTGTGGTGAAAACCGCTGCTGATGTCACGGCGAGGTACGCCGATGTGTTTGTTTGACGGATCCAAGAGCAAACACTGCACTCAACTTGAACCATCTTGTGCTGATGGCAGAAGCACAAGAACATGAAAACTAAGGCGAAAAAGGTACAATAACTAAACTAAGAAACTGGCGATAAAAACTATGAAAACTGTGATAACTATGGTATGGCATAACAGACAACCTGACAGTGAGTGAACAGAAACATGCAGACTAAATACACAAAAGGGATGATCAGGGGGAGTGGAAACACATGAGGAAACAGCTGACACAAATGAACCTAATGACGTCACAGGGGAAGTGAACCTAAATACAATGACAAACACACACCAGACTCTCTCAAAATAAATCAGGAAACACTGAGAAAATACAATGATCAAAGACTAAAAACGAAAATACACAAAACACTGGGTCGCAGACGCAGTAGACAGCTGACTAAAACAAACACAAAGGCCGATTTCAAGTTTGCCAAAAGATATTCTGACAATCCCGTCAAACACGGTGGCAGCAGTGTTATGGTCTGGGGCTTCAGAAGCTAGCCAGCCATAAATTCTGCTCTTTACCAGAAAACCCTGAAGGAAAATGTCTGGCCATCTCTTCATGCTCTGAAGCTCCCTGATAGACACCACCAGCCTCTAAATGGCTCAGAAAGACACAACATACAACTTCATTTTTTGGCCTTAAAAGCTTTGGCATGACCTTAAACAGGCTGTTTATACTCGATGTGGAGGAATTAAAAAAATTCTGCAAAGAATAGTGGACTAGAACGCCTCGTCAGTGAAAGACTCATTGACAGTTACTGCAAAGGCCAAGGGTGGCACAATCCTTGGGAGATGTTTAGGGGGTACTTCATTTTTCACACAGGGCCAGGTAGGTTTGGATAGCTGTTCCTCTTTAATAAATGAAATCACCATTTCAAAACTGCATTATGCACAGGTAGGTGCATGATGTGTATTTCTGCATGTTATTTTTTTTTTAAAATGTATCTGTCTGTCTGTTCGCTGCTGAATTTTTATACATATACGAGCATAAGGTGTGTGCGAGTGTTCAGGAGTACCAGAGGGCCCACTCACTGCTCGAGTGTTACAGAATAAAACTCTAAAAATTCCCTTTTATCATCACAAATGACAGCTTTCTCATTTGAGCATCTCTCTTCAAGGGACTGACTTTATTCCCATGCAATTTCAATTCTTTTTGATCTCGGATCTCTCTCCAGAGGAATGACGAGCTGAGGCTTGAAAGGAACTTAAAATCCATTTTTCACTTCATTTCTCTGTAATCTTCAGTTAACAGTGGATTACCAATGGCATGATATGGGGGAGTTATAACCAACTCATGTCTAGCAGCCTCTTTTTCTGATGTTTTAATAGGCGGTGTCTCCACGTAGAAACAATGTTCTTAAAATCCTGGCTGTCTGACATAAACAACCAGAATGAAAAGAACAACAATGAAATGAGACAGCATTCCTGTAGGTGACAAGTGGGCAGATTGTGGTGCATCATAGCAAAGCTGCCCATCTGTGCAAACAGTTTACTCGTGCGATGATGGGCGTTCAAACCGTATTTCTAGAAAGATTCTTCAATAAGTCCGTGCACTTTTGGAGCAATTGTTGATTGTTTCCTAAGTTTCAAAAAACATCTTACATAAATATGTGAAATGTTTAAATATAGCCTTTTACACTTTGAATCACTACGAATGCAGTAAAACTAAAATATCTTGTATAGAAGTGTGCCTGTGTACATCTGTACTTTACCATGTACTTGCAGGGTAGCCGACGCCTCCGCTTTGCCGACGCTGTTCTCTGACACGCAGGTGTAGGTGCCCTCATCTTCAGCTCGCACCTGGGTCAGACGCAGACTGTTCTCACTGCGGATTTCAAATCTGGGAAAAAAAGTCAACGCAAGTGTTACATTCATGTTCTGAAATCTTCAAAAGATGGTTTGAATGAATATGACGTTGTCTGGTTAAGTAAATGTGTGAGCGTTGTCACTACTACAACAATACATTTTGGTAGTTTTCATGTTTTTGTTTTTTTTCAAAAAAACAACGTGGCTGTTTAAATGTTCCAATCAGATTTTTAAACATACAGCTTTGTGTTTACTGCACAGCTCTGTGGACACAGGCCTGAATCGTGCTGTCGACAAGGGAACATTTTACCTTATTTCCCCTGACAGGTCATTAAAGTTTCATCCAATCATGCAGACAGGTGTGAGAGAGTAGGGCTCTCACAGTAACACAGTGATGGTGTCATGGTGCAAACACCACATGATACTCCTTTCTGAGCATGTCTCGTAGTACTGAACTCTACTGATTAACAAATAAGTAGCTTACGACTGGGATGGCTGTCCATCCGTTACTAACACAAGCTGCTGTGCCACAGGACTCACCCATTTAGATTCTAGTAATAACTTTCTATTTGTATTGTAAGCAGCACAGCACTTAAAAAGCAATCATTATGAGCTCAGCAGGAGCTTTGATTTGTTTCCGTTTCTCGGTCGTTACATACAAAAACGCGAATGATAGTGTTTTCTCTTTTCTTTAATATGTTTTTTAATACATGTAATTTTTGGGGCAAATTCAAGTCAGTGGGACTTCCTCCACTCACAGAAAATCATCTGAATGACTTTCCTTCACACCTAACTATAAGAAAATCGGATGGACAAACAGTTGCTCTCTAATTGGAAGCTGTTATATTATTAGTGAAATGATAGCAACAAGTGCTATTTGGAGCAACAAATGATGTATCTAAGTAACAGTGAGGCAGTGGGGATTGAGTTTCAGTGCAGTGATTTGTGAGTGTGCAGCAACGGCACTGCGCTGCTGTTGTCGGACCTGCCCCGAGGCAGCTCGCCCTCCTCTCTGCGCCAGCGGACAGTCGGAGTCGGGTCTCCGTGTACCTCGCAGGAGAAGTCCACTGTATCGTCTGCCAACACCACCTGGTTCACCGGCTGTTTGGTGAACACTGGCCTCTCTGAAATTAGACAGATATGAGTGCAGAAAGAAGATAAGAATTCATACCTATTAATTACAGCTTGACTTTTCACATTTGTTAGCACTTTATAGGACTGCCCATGTAATGGATGAGTGGACACATTTGGAATAGGCTGGCCGTATAAAGAGAATAATTTGATGTCCATTTACTGCACCCTAGCAGTTTACTCAGAATGATGTGGGGGGGAAAAACACTGAGGGATTGGAATTGTTAAACCTAGCACTAAAAACAGTTTCAAAATGGAACACTCTCACCATGACTCTTAATACTTGATCTGAGCACAATTAAACTTTTATTAAGACAAAACGAGGAACAAAATGACCCCACATCAAATCACACACAAGCTGGTAATAAATATTTACCAGCTGTTGTTAGCAGTATCTCAAAATTGACAGAGCCTGTCTAGCATTGGAAGTAGATTGCTGCAGTAGGTTAAATTCAATACCCAGCAAATAAAAGCTTTTAAATACCAAAGTCCAATCATCACAGTGAAACATGTTGGAGAATCAAGTAAGACTAAATAGACTCAGTCTCAGAGCTGCAGGTATTTCCATGATCATAATCAGTGTGAAACCATTCCCCACAGCTGGAGGTATAAAAAGTTGCGGTGGTGAGAAATGTCTTGCTCAGTCTGTGATTCGGGAGCAGAAAATGGATGGGCAGAAAAAACAGTGCAGATGTGCACTGGCTATTATCTTTCAATTTTGCAGATGGCAGTAATATTAAACATTAGGGAAAGCACCAAGCCATACATTTTAAGGAACCATAAATTTATAGATTATGCATTACATGCCAGGGTTTGATTAACTGCTGCACTACAATGTGCAGAAGGAGCTAAATTTTGTGGCAGTGTGGGTGGTGGTGAACAGGAGATCCAAGGGACTGAAAAGAAAATATCAATTCTCCATCCGTTTCCTGGGATCGATACACACTTTGAGAATGCCTGTGGTACCGCTCCACTGAGAGCACAGCAGAGAATCAGAGACAGGAGGAGAAAAGTCAAGAGAGCAAAGCAAAGAGCAGCTGGGTGGGAAAGATGAATCTAATCCTCCAATATCATCCAAGGAAAGAATGTCCAACCCCAGAAAAATACAGACAGGCACAAAATAGAAGATACTTTCACTGGTTTTTGGAATCTTATAGTGAACATTTTAACACAGTTGAAGCTACTTAACTCAAAGAATAATTTCTAAAAGGATCAGTGGAATTATATTGATAATTTAGCTTAATATATAAGCCAATTGGCTAACAGCTGGAAGCAAATTAGCTCCAAGTTATTCTGTTAACAATCTATCTTTTGCCATTGCGTTTGTGTGACCACTACAACAATCAAGCATGCTCCCAAAAGGATATATGATACTAATAAGGTTGACTGTATGACTTCATGTTTAGTTTCCCAGACGATATTTGCTAGCTGAGTGTCCTTTGATTAATTACAGTACAATCCCAGTAAAAACAACTCACCAAATACCACTAGTTCAGCAGGATCACTGTCTTTTTCTCCAACCATGTTGGTTCCAACGCACACATACATGCCAGCATCACTTTTCCTGGTGTTTGAAATCATCAACTTTCCTCCACGGATCTGAAATCGAGGGGCACCGTAAGATAAAGACAGAAGGAAGAGCAGGAAGACGAAACAGAAGGGAACAGATGAGTGGATAAGTGGACAAGGACGAAAGGAAACACGACGGTGGAGGAGGGGACAGAGAGAAGACAAATGGAAAGATGTTGGAAACAGGATATTGAGGCATGTTAGTGAAGAGAGAGAGAGAAGCCACTTTGTCATTTTCAGTGTGTGTTATGACAGATGGCTCTCTGGCTAGTTCTTAAAATTACTTGACAAGGGCTCTCGCTCCAAGCCAGTCGTCACACAAGCATCACTCACTGCTCTGTTTGTGGTAACTAACTTCAATAAGCCGCAATTCATCATTTGGTCATAGTGGGTAATGTGTGTGGAAGTCTAGTTTTAAATATATTCTAAATGTTTCTTTTAACATCTATCAGCTCAGTGTCTTCTATTAATAGTAATACAAATTAATGAGTGAAAATTACCTGAAATTGTATTTTAAAATAGTATAAAAAGCTGACAGGTTGGTAATAACTTCCACCAGAAGTAAAATGGACTTTAACCTTAAACCAGACTTGTTAAGGTTATTTTTAACTTACAGTAATTCTTTCATCTCGATCATTGACCCGGATGTTGTTTCTCTTCCAAGAAATAGTGGGCTCCGGATGGCCCCTGGGAGGGATACACTCCATGACAGCCGGCTCCCCTGCTGCCACCACCACATCACTGGGCGTCTGACGGAAATCATCTCTCAGAACTGGGAAAAAAGGGGAAGATGCAAAGGCAAATGGTAAATGGACTGTCAGAGTGCTTTTCTACTCTACTTGAGCACACAATGCACCTTATGCAAAACATTTAATTCACCTATTCGCACAACACTTTGGTCACCAGTGCTTTCTGTATAACACTCACACTCCAGTGAATGCATTGGAGAACAACTTGGGGTTCAGTCTCTAACCAATAGATACTTGCAGAAGCCAAGTATCCTGCTCTCTGTAGCTGGCTTAGAATGAGTGTAAACTTTTTGCTGTTTAAATGGGTTTATAATTGTCATATGTGGTAACAAAAATATTTAGCCTTTAAAAACAACAAAAAAGGTGAAAAGAAAATCTTTGGGTTGTCTTTCACCGAGTTGAATAACAGGAAATATAATAAGGCACTGCTGTTGATAATATTGATACTGTATGAATTTAACGTAGTGTGCATGTGTCCCTGAGGTCTCCATTGACTGGATGTCATTCATGCTTCATCATAGTACATCAATGAAAAGGCTCTTGTAGGTGGTGCGCACAAAGTAGGTAAATAGCTCATTCTGAGGTGAACACACACATTCCCTTGGCAAATATATATGCATAAATACACACAAGAAAAACATGAGCATTCAAACAAACACATCGAATAAATCAACTACATCGACTGCAGGAAGTCACTTTGAATTCAGAAATAACTCCCTTTCTTATGCCTTGCTGGAGTCTATTCATAAAACATGAGAGATTTTTCTTCGGGTCACAGTGCCTCCTTTCAAATTTATCCCTCTGTAGTCAACATCTTGTGGCTTTTACCTGAAGGCACCGGGCTATTTTTTTCTCAGTTCAGTCTCTAGAGCTTTGTGACCTCTCAGATTACAGATGTGGAAGATGGTTTTGTTGTCTGGGATGATGTACTGACAACAATGGTCCACGAGGAACAGGCCAACACCAATGCCGGCCTGCAGGCTGTAAGTCTGGCCTAAGCCACTCTAGGGATTTGCAAGCAATGAAAAGACTTCTGTGTCATTCTTATCTGCTCCAGACACCCTCCAAAAAGCCTCTCTAACTGATCTGAAAAGTAAATCCAGCCATATTTTCTTAAGTATTTATTAAGTAACTTCCAAAGTCATTCGGCAACTCTTTCAAAGTACAATTTTGAGTGGTTTTACAGTTCTGCCCTAAAATATTCCACAACGTTTTCTTTGAAGGCATGAGGAGACAAGAGATTTGAACATCAAGGAGCTGGTAGATGATTAATTGATGTAAGAGGATGGTATGTCTGATTTTTATACATTATGGGGGTCTCACTGATATCAGTGAGTCATATCAATATAATAACATTCCAATCATGTCTCTCAAGTCTCTCCTGAGTGTTCAAAGATCTGCATGGCTCTTATGGCTGTCAAACAGAGAGAAAGCTGTTACTTCATCTTAAAAGTGCAAGTCATGTCAAAAACTGGCATCCTAATTTACACTGGCAGTTCTTCACAGACTACTCAGAAAAGCTGTCGAGTATATCACCTCCCCGTGAAAGCACAAAACTTCTTTAAAATGCCCTGCGCACTAAAATGACAGATATGTTTGTGACGTTCGGGGAAAATTTCAAAGGGCTGTCTTGCTGTTACATAACATGTACAACAAATTAAATGCAATTCTATATTAATTTCTCATCTTGTGATTTCAAACAGACAAAACACATTTTACGTTTTTTCCCCCAAATTTGAGAGAAAGAAGTTGCATTATTGTGTGAGTGCTCTTCTAACTGCAGCGGCCCCCAACCCCCGGGCCACAGACCGGTACCGGTCCGTGAGTGGTTTGGTACCAGGCTCGGGTGTGAAATTTATGGTTTTCAGGGTTTTTATTGGTTTTTATCATTATTTTTTTTATCATTTTTATTGTTTCCCTGGGTCTTTTCCCGTGTGTTATGAATTAATCTCCTTTTTTTTGCTACTGGTACTGGTTTTATTTTGTTGTATTTATCCACGACCCCTTAAAGGCCGGACCGTGAAAATATTGTCGGACATAAACCAGTCCGTGATGCAAAAGAGGTTGGGGACCACTGTTTTACTGCATTAGTACCAGTACATTTCTACTGGTCTCCCAAGTGTACATCACATGGCTTGTGCCACTATATGCTAAAGACAACTACTGAATATAGAAAAGAATGTGGTTCCTGCTGCTTCCTATTCAAAAAGGCCATTTTCTATTAATTACCAGTTGCGCCATTATGCCAGACACAGACTGGCTGTAGTTTGTAATACCCACCTGCTGTGGTGGTGTTGAATGTGTGTTACTCTTATGCTCAAAGATATCAGACCATCAATCAGATCAGATCATCAGGAACACATAGTTGTGGTGGCTGGTGTAATCCCTAGTGTTTAATTTTAAACTCAGCACCAGTGCAGAATTTATGAAAAAGCACTCCAATAAATACGAGATAATCTCTACATTTAAGAACATTATGAAACAGGTGGTGGGCTTAATGGTCAAATGACATCTTTACTGACACTAAATTAAAAACTAAATGTTTAAATTTAATCAAAATAATCTATCCTAAATTGTCAGCACAGTACTGTAAGCTAATAGCTTACTGTAAGATATCAGATTTCAGGACTGAGCGAAGATGCTTAAATATATTTATAAGACATGAGTGTCTATGCACACAAGAATATGTGATGGACCTTTGGAGTGAAACAGCAGCAATGTCGCTGTAATGTCACAGGCCAACAGGGGAGGGTCACTGGCTCATCTGATTAATGACACATCTCCCCTCATGTCAACGCCCACAGGCCAAGAAAGCCCTCAGGATATTATGGTTATCATCACCATCCATATATCTATCTGCCCATCCATCTATCCATTCATATGAGAGCATTTCTTTATCTGAATCACCTGGCTTTGTGTGGTATCTCAGTGTCAGCCTGTACACCACAAAGGCTCATTCTTCTTCCTGTCAAGATAGCGTGGTGTCCTCTTTGAATGTGAGAGTGGGGATAACTCAGTCAGCTCTGTTTGTAATCAAGGTCATGGGAAACGGGCATATTGGTGTTTCAGCAGAGAATAGGATATTTTTCATTTCCTCATTAGCTAACACAGCTGGTGCTTATCTTTGCCTTGATAAAATACATGTCTACTCAGTTCATTTGAACTATTATGTTACCGTTGTCTTTATCTGTGCCTCTTTCGGGGATGAAATGACAGCTTATGACTGCATTCTGCCCCATATCCTGATGGCCAATTACTTTGCCACAGAGTATTTGGGGCTTGCTGAATCCCACTGGTCACTCCAATCCTTGTTTGATATGCCAAACTACACCCCTGACCTTATCTATGCCTGCTGCCAACATTTCTCTTAACCACTATTCATAGCAGATTACAAAAACCTGACTAAATTGCTCAGGATCCCATCTTGTCACACAAAGTGAGAAATGAAATAGGACAGCTGATTGGACCGCAGGTCTGAATTACCATGCTGTGGGGTTAAAGGACTGCAGCGATGACCTGTCACACACCACAGTGAAATCATGGCTCCAGGGGCCCTTGATCCTTCCCATTCTACCCCTCCACAAGCACCAAACCTGAGCAAAAAGAGGGTCTCTAGAAGTTAATTAGGCACCGGCAATTACCTAGAGGCCCTTGGGGGCCCAAATTAAGAGGGTGCACTTTGACCCTTTCTTTAAACCCCTTCAACAAAGCCAGAGTAATCCCCACCACTGGGCTTGAACGCTGCACTTTAATCAAAGTACAGACATACAAAATAAGGAGATAAGAGACACAAGATTAAAGTGAAAATCCTGCAAATGGACAGTGAAGAGCTTCTCCCATTCAAATACATACAACTATGACAATACACATTTGTCCAAATTCAAACAGTTGTGGACAATGTTGTGGCAAAATGGGATTCATAAGATCAATCCATGAAGTTTCTTTATTTGTCAGCTATTTCATTCATTGTGGTAATTAAACCAAGCATTACTGATCATTTCATATTTGATAACAATTTTACATTTCAATTTTATTTTAGATATATATTTGTCCAGCTTATTATCCCAGCAGGGTACCTGACGACCACCAAGGCGTAGGTTCTGAATGAAAGAAAGATCTTGAAGGAAATAAAATATGTTGTTCTTCCCATTCAGCTGACTCCTCAGGACTTCCCTTATTCTCTGTAGGTATTTGGTGTTTGCAGCCTTCCCAGTGGCCTCTTCATGGTTCCTATTTTTGTGTGGTTTCAAGGTACTTGTAGCCATCCTCAGTGTCTGCAATGTTGCTTTCTTTCTTCCATCTTTGTGGAAGGATTTCTTTATAAAGTTACTTTAGTTCCTTGAGATTTGCAGAAATTCCTTTATGCACATCTCTCTGAAGGTTCCGCCACAACATTTCAATGTGGATGATATCTGGACTTTGATTAGGCACCTTAATTCTTGTTTTGTTTATTCTGATATGCTGTGTTTGTTTTTTGTCAAACATGGCACTGTGCATTATGGTCAAGAAACAAGAGGTAGTCACACTTGCTGATGATTAACTTACCATTTAATAATCTGATAAGAACCACCTGGCAGCTTCTTTCTCTCTTAACACACTTCACACACTGTTTCTGCATTTTGGCTTAATTTTTGCAACATAAAAATTGAAATGCTACAATATGTCATGGTTTGTTGCTCATCTAATGCTCTTTTTATCTCATTTTAAGACTTGTTAAAGAGCAGAGTGCTCAGCAGATATTTTGTGTTCATTTCTTAATTGAATGAGCTTTAAACATCTTAATTCATATACTCTTAAGCAATGCTCAATGGTCACTATGGATTCATTCAGAACCCTAAAACCTAAACTTTTCACCATACTGCTCTCAAACAAAGTTCCCAAATAGACCAGTTTGGGTATTTTTAACAAGAATTTTATCAACAAAAAGCCCAGACGAGAAAATAATCACCCACTTAAACAATAGTTAAAGAGATTTCTTTTTGCATCCACACTTTCAATCTCTTGAAAACAGATTTACACATCATCACCCTCTCTTACATGCTGCCATATCTGTTTGATTACTGTCAGCCTTTCCACAACTGCTTGTAGTGTACACAATGATTGATTTGAAAATTATAGAGTACTCATCCTGAAAATGAAGCCATCATAGGAGCTAATCTGTTTCATAAAAAACAAAGTACAGAAGTAATACTTATTTGTGACCAAGAGACTAGTGTGATTTACCACGTGGGCAAAGTATAAGGACCCTTCTGTATATCAGTGCACCATTTAAGCATTTAATTGGACATAAAAAACACCTCTGGGGGTGAGCTCTGGCTCACTTTTAATTAAATGCCTTTATCACTGTC
>VUQP01045309.1:0-14515 GCA_015108555.1 Coptodon rendalli
GTAAACACTGTCACTAAGTAGAAAACCAGCGCAGTGATACACCTCCTGTTGTCAGGCCTGCAGGTTTGTCCCTGTGCTGTTCTGTCTTTTGATGGACAAACTTTTTTTTACTGGCACGCATCATTTGTGGGGCATCTTATTGTGACACCTGATTGTTCTCTCATTTTGGTTCTAGTAATATTTTTAAATGGTTGTACAAAATGAAAAAAACGTCAGGTGTATTGGCTGCATTTTTAGATAAATAGTTGTATATGTTTACAAAATGTACAATTTATATTTGCATTTCAAGTTATAAAAATGTACTCAACATGTCTGTGGTTTTTTTACAGTAGAAAATACTACTAGGATTTTAAGTTCTTTGTGTGATTTCAGATCAGTAACACTAATGCAGTATGTCAGTGAAAAAACAACTAAATGCAGTTGAGCTGAAAAGACACCAAACAAGGCAACGGGGGAAAAATAAAATGAAACAATCTGAGGGTGAAATACAAACGTAAACTCAAAAGGAGTCAAAATTGGCCGGTTGTATTTCAGACCTCAGTGGGTTGATCCAATAAATCATGAAAAATTAGGTTTAAATTTTTGTTCATGACATTTTGTGTAATTTAAGCTGCAACAATGTGTTTGTTTTCTAACAAAAACAGTGAAACTTAAGTTAGACTTGTGTTTGTAAATGAAGCGCCCCATGTTGTGTAGCTTTCTGGATTTTATACTTATTGGGCTACATATTTATTTATTATACAGGCTATACAGTATATAGAATCAAAACTCACATGTTTTATCTAACTTAACTGTGTAATTATGTGGGCTACAGACAATAATTAAGTTATAGACTATATTTATATGAAAAACGTGTGGGGGGGGGGAGGCTTTGATTTTGCCACCCCATTTGATTTCGTTGCCACCCTCATGCCATCCTAAGAAAATTTCTCTAGATCCGCCCCTGGACCACAGCTGTTCCTTATTTTATCATTATGTCAATAAAGCACAAGGTTCAGTTAGCTTTGCACAAAAATAGAAACGTCCTCTAAAGAGCTACTTTTTGAGTACATTTCAGAGCTGTACTTTTGTACTTTTACTTGAGTAAAGAAGTTGAACCAGTACTACAACTTTTACTAGAGTATTTTTAACAGTGGTATTTTTTACCTTAATTCAAGTACAGAACATCTATTCTTTTGCCAACTGTGGTTTAACTCCACAATACTAATAGATTAAATAGATCATTCATTTGCTCTAAATTGGAGATGCAGTTTATTTTGTGTTTTGTACATTTTGTTTCTGAATAATGTGAAAATTCTTAATTTTGTGTCACAACACTGGCAGGAGGTCCTCTTGTACCTGCAGAGAACCAGTGTTTTTGCAGTAACTACAGAGGGCAACTTTTTTCATGTTTTGGATGTTTTCCTTATTCAGAAGCTGAAAGCCCAAAGTGGGAATGACTGGGAACCTTGGTGATGGGACCTTCTGTGTGCGGTGGTTATCCATGTACGCCTGGTTTGACTGCACCTTAGTGAAAGTGTGTAGAGGTGAGACGTATATGTGAATTGGTGATTCTGCTCACTGGTAAGCCAAAGGTCTAAAGGTCTTCCCAATATTTATAGAACTGAATTAATGGTGCCTTTCTTGTCTGTTTTAAATAGCTGTCAGTGAGCTATCTTACGCTCTGAACCACGTCTGATTCTGAAGTATAACGGACCTGAGTGCCTCCTTGGTAATCATTGTAGTTTTGAACTAGATATGGGTGAAATTCCCAGGGTGGCAATGTCGGGTTTTCCTTGTAAAGCTTTCGAGCTTGCAGTCACCACACTACCATCCTAGTATGTGTGCATCTTGCTTTTTTGCCCCTCATCATCGCCACTCATGCACAGTAGCATGTTAAAAAGAATTATGGGAATCATAAGAGAACAGATTACTTTTTGATCTAGACTTACTTAAGTGAGAGGAGTCCGAGCCCAAAGCCTGACTCACTGCCATTATGATTTCACCAAGGACATTTGGAGATAAGCATCAACTCTCCCCTGAACATTTTTACACTTGGAAAACAAAAACTGTCACATCTGTAGACCAATCGCTTTCAATATTCATGAATTTAAAAGTGGGCAGTTTAAATTTTCAATTTTTTAGTTTCCAGCCTGACACAGAAGACTGTTCGTGGTTTTAGAGCTGTGTACACACATATTTGACTTTGTAAACCACTTTGACCTACATAAGATTACACTATGACTGTATTGTTTATTCAATACTGAGTTTGT
Organism: Coptodon rendalli; assembly: GCA_015108555.1. Lineage (NCBI taxonomy): Eukaryota > Metazoa > Chordata > Actinopteri > Cichliformes > Cichlidae > Coptodon > Coptodon rendalli. The sequence continues at coordinate 2,253 of VUQP01045309.1, forward strand.
TTACTGGACTATGTTTATGCCTCAGTTATACCAAAATAATTAAGCATTCGAGTTATCACAACTGTATAATAAATAAACTACATACTAGTATATCACAGCCAATGACTGTAGAAAACATTGATCACAACAGATTAGCACCACTTTGTTTTAGCTCTCAAGTAACGCCTCACCTCTCTAATTCATACAGGGTGCTCTGAGCACATAATCTACATGTTGTGTTTATGCAACTGCACTAGTGGAGTGTTGGTCACTGTGTGTGGACATCATCCATGTATTCCACCTTGTCCAGTGACCAGGATATGTCCAGTGACCTAGGACATAACACAAGAGCACACAGGCACCTCAAAGGGTTTGAAACGTAAACATCGCAACAGAGAGAAACTTCACGAATTCTCAATTCAAGTTTGTGTGTTTACATCTTCACTTTTTAGCCACTGAAGCTACATCAGCCTGTCTGCTGTGGAAACATCCAAATAAGGTTTTAAAGGGTGCAGCTCCTCTCACAGCAGCACACGAGCCTTCATCAGTCCTTCAGTACTGGTCTTTATTGGAAAAGTGGCACGCATCATCATCATCATCACTAATGACTAACAGTAACACTGGTCCTGCTGACACACACACTCGCAACGCACGCACCCACACACACAGCTCTACAGTTTCTGTCCTATGTAGGAAAAAAGATAAGAGTATGAGGAAGAGGAACGGCATCATGGGAAATGTAGGAATAAAAAAGTGTTTTATTTTGAAAAAAAAAAAAAAAGTCTTGGGGCTTCTGGTGCTTAAAAGAAGTCGAGGTCCTCCGGAGCGTCGAGGTCTCTGTACTCGATGATGGAGCGAGGGTCGCCTCGCATACCCCTGCAAACACACACACACGGTGAGATAACTGATGTGATTCATACACTCCAGTGTGTTGTCGTTACGGCGCATGTTCTTTACCTGCTGTTTCGCTGTTTCCCAGAAAACCCGCCGCCTCCTCCTAAATGACCTCTGAAGTTGTCATAGTTACCCCGCCCAGCTCCAAACTGGTTTGGTGGATGGTGGAGTGCACCGCCTAAAACACCCACACACATTAAACGACTGCATCACTGCACTGAAAAAGCAAAGCTGAGGTTTTTTCATTTTAAATACTTAATTAAATTCTATTATGTTTGTGTTTATATATACCTGGGAAACCGGGCATGGGTGGTCTGACTCCAGGCGGATATCCCAGAAGGCTCTGCTGCTGCGGCGACTGTCCGGGAAATCCTGGTAAACCCGGAGGAGCGGCTAAAGGCGGAGAGAAGGAAACACGTCAGAAAAGAAAAACCTGTAACGTGAATAGAAGGCAAAACAGAGTCCCACGGGCACAACCTTGTGAAGGTGGTGGGAGGGGCTTGTTCTCAGGCAGGGCAGGTCTTTTAGCGTCCAACAGGAAGTTGTTGAAGAACTCAACCTCCTGCCGGACACCGGAGACCTTCTCGCCGTGCTTGTTGAGGATGTGTTTGCGCACAAACTCGGGAGCCTTGAACTTCTTCCCGCTCAGAGGACACAGCCACTTGTCTTTGCTGAGCTCCTGAGTGTTGGCCGACAGGAACTTCTCCACCTGCACAGGTGAGACACACAGGAGAGAGGAGAGCTCGTCATTGGGACAACTGTCTGACACTCACATGTGCACACTGTGTTTATGGTCGTTTCTATGAAAAGGTCGTACGCTGTTAAAAGTTCATTCTTTCTGTGGCTTCAAATCTCTATTGTTTTTTTTTTTATTATTTCTCAAATGAATTCTCAATCCTGAATTAACAACACTTAAATTGGAGACATACACACCGACAATACAATGTTTAATTTTATTTTGACAGCAAAATTAAAAAAATAATAATAATTAAAAGGTAACATTGCACGTGTTTTTCTTGTTTTAATGAGTAATTATGAGAATTTACTTCCTTTTTCCAAAACATTTTCTTGTAGTTGATGAGGAATGATTAAGAAAACAAAATTAGAACTTGTAAAATCAAAGACAAGACTTGATCTGAATCGTTTTGTGATAAGCTGCAGCTCAGGGGGTTGTTTAATAATCTAAAAGTCAGTAGTTGTATAATGTGAAGGGCTTTTATTATGAAAGGTAGCATTTTTTTTTTTTTTTGCACATGTGGGACACATCTGGTGGTGGGCGGTGTGTTGTACCTCTTGTTCCGGGTCTTTCTTCCCCAGCCTGGTCGCTTCTTCCTCACTCAGAGTCTCAGAGGGCGAGAGCAGCGGAGCCAGGCGCTCCTCGCACATCCGCTGGTGTTCACTCACTGCCCAATCAGAGCACAGCAACACTAATGTCAATTTTGCAGCTGTGTATTTGGAGCTGTAGTTTACAGATGTTCCCTAAGCGCCTCACTGTTTTGAGATTAAATAAACTAAAAATATGTTGTGATGTGTTCGAGCTACAGATCATCATACCGCGAAAATTTCCCATAATGGTTCAAAGGCTGCTGTGACACACCCTATTTAAGTGTGTCTTATTCACAGGTGAGGACTTTATGTCCTGCGTCTCTGGTTTCTAGGAAACCACGTCCTGTTTTCCTAGAAATATACCATCAATGGCTGATCTGCAGAGTGTATGCGTGTGCGTACCCTCAGTTGCAGTGATCTTGCCCACAGGCAGGGGTCCTCGAACGTGGATCAGCCCGCAGCGGTGTGGCATCTCATCCTCGGCGGGATACTCACAGAAATTATAATAATCAACAGAGTGAACCAGACGCAGGTAGAGCAGCAGGCGGTCCAGCACCTGTACACATGCACACACACGTGTAAATACACGCTTACATGAAGCAGGCAGTGCCTGATCTACATGAAGCTCCTCCCACCTTCAGTAGCTTATCATCTGTCTCCAAGGTGACGTCAGAGGAGGCAGGGTCCTTGGCATCACCGGCGTCATCGGTGTTGGCCCCAGAGGCACCGATGAGCTCCTCTTCCTCTGCACTGACTTCCTCTATCAGGTAATCTGTGATGTTCTTCAGGATGGGGTTGGTCTCCATCTAGACACACACACACACAGAGGAATGATGTCACTCCTGAGGGGTTTATGGGTAATGAAGTGACAATCAGCACAGATAGTGTTTGACTTATTGGTGTTTCTGACTCTAAACCCTTGAGCCTGAGCATATTTAAACTATGCACCTGTCCTGTCCACAGCTCCCCTCTCTGGTCCAGGCTGTGGACGAGTCGGGCCGACAGTCGGATGTCATTCCTCACCACCGGTTTGTGGTGCGTCAGACCGTTGACGCTGCGAACCCGCCGGCACAGATCTCTGTTCACCACCGGAGCGAGTTCACAGTCTCTGAGCTGCAGAAAGCATGGAGGAGGTTTTAATCACCCATGACACACCAGTGTGTGTTTTTGTGTGTGTGTTAGAGAATGCGTGTGTGTGTGTACCCGGATGTTCTGCAGGTTCCAGCACGTCTCCTTGATGTTCACGCTGCGGTCAAAGGTCACCCAGCAGCGCCTGAAGAACCTGAAGCAAAAACATTCACTGAAGCTCAATTTAAAGAGGAACGCTTCCAAATCCATGCTTTTAAAACCGCTCAATAAAAAAAAGAAACGTGGTGCAGGGCAGTTCTTAGATGGAGCACACAAATACGGCTCGATCCATAGGCTCGATCAGCAACGTGGTGTTAAGTGATAAGACCATATTGTTGTTCATTTTCATGTTAGAAAATGCTAATTTTACTGGAAAAATAATAATACCCCCCCCCCAAAAAAAACCCCAGAAACCTGCGATATACTGAAATTCCCATGATATAATGTTACAGAGAAATCCGCGAAAGGTGAACCGCAGTGTGGCGAGCCCATACCGTAGCCAAGTTTATTATCAGTTTATTTTAAAAATGACTATAAACAATGTGCTACATTTTAGTCCTTTAATGGCAGAAGAACCTGGGAGGAGGTAACGCAGGTTTTACGACTGCATTTTTCTGTTCTCACCTCCTCTCGGGCTGAGGGTCCGACAGCGCCACCCGCAGGAAGCCTGGGTATCTGCGACACAGCTGCAAACACATGCAGGAGGTTAGCAGAGAGCCAGGTGATGTGCACAGTCAAAATCAGAGCTTTCAGCTTGAAAACCACAAACAAGTGTTGAGCTAAAATGTTCTGGGTAAAAATTATATTTCTCTAAACTACTTCTAAGTTAAATAACAAATAAATCAGTTCATTGTGCAGTATTTCATAGTTCTGCACTGTTTTATACAGGGCAGCATTTAAATTAACTCAGTTTTAAATAGTCAGCAGTCCAGCAGAGACAGCTTTCTCCCAGGGAGCATGAACACATCACAGAGCTCATTAAAAACAACCTAATTTTTCTTGCTGAATTCCGACTATAATTAAAAACCTTTATTAATTTACTTGTCCAAACTTATTTAATAACGTCCTACTCTCTGGAGGGAGGAGCCTAAACAGTGTCAACCTTTAGGATTGAAAAATGAGCTGCAGTTCCTCAAATGTCCACCAGTTACTCTGAGCTTAGCAACAACTGCTTCACCCTAAGCTGTAAAGGCATGTTTTCTTACCGCTGTGATCTCATCCTTGGACACCTCTGGCGGGATGCTTCTGATGAATAGGGAGGTGGTGAGGTGGAGGGGCCGGGGCTTGGGTGGAGCCTCCTTCTCCCTCTCTTTCCCTCGCTCTTTACGACGCTCTGAAACAAACCAGCAAAACACTTCAGACTAAAGTCTGATATGCGTTTCAACATTTCAGTGTTAAAAAAAAAAGAGTTTAAAATAAGTACCATCCTCTCCGTCGTCCTCCTCTTCCTCCTTCTCCTCATCCTCATCCTTCTCTCCATCAGAGTGGGAGGAGTCCGAGTCAGAGGCACTGCCCTCGCCACTGTCAGCAGAGAGGCTGCGTTTCCTCTTCCTGCCCTGAGAGGAAGAGGAGGGATTAACAATGCGATGTAACATTAAGGAACATCAGCATCAGTGACAAAAGACAAACGACTCACTTTCTTGGTCTTCTTCTCTTCTTCCTCGTCTTCTTCTTTCTTCTCCTCTTCCTCCTCCTCTTCCTCCTCCTCGTCCTTCTCCCCGTTACGCTTGGCGTCGGCTGAGTCCTAAGAGAGGAAAGAAAATACGATGGTTAAGGTCAGTCAGAACGCCGTTGTGTGTCAGGATGTGATTATTTAACTTAACACTGAACAGACTGTCACTCATCCCGTGACCTGTTTCTTCTCTACAGTAGTTAATAGTTCAATAATTCATAAGTCATGTGACCCAGCCAGGAAGAGACTGGGTCCAGTTCAGTAAACTGAGGATATTCGAAGACGTCACCTTCTCTGTGTCTTTGTTATCGCCCGCGTCACCGCTCGCCGTCTCCTTCGTCTGAGTTACAGTCGCCTCTGAGCTGGTCTGACCGCCCACGCTTCCTCCGCTGGGCTCTGCCTGACTCTTCTCGCCTACACCTCCTCCTCCGCTCGCATCTCCACCGGCTCCTGCTGCATTCGCCTGAACCTCGAGGACCTGCAGGTCAAAATCGGTTCCTCCCTCCATCTTTATCACAGCTGCACAGAGACACACAGGTTAACGACTTCATTACACACAAACCCCGTCTCACTTAACTTCCTGTCCAGTTTACCTGCATCGAGGAGTTTAATGATGGCAGGGGCGTGGTCCATGTCGAGCGATACGTTGTCCAGCCAGTTGTTGTCCATGAGGAAGAGGAAGACGCCGAGTCGGGTTTTGAGGGCAGCCAGAGACTCTGCCTTCCTCGTGGCGATGTCATCGGGGTGGTACTTGGAGCGGAACCACTCCTGCTCTTTGTGCTGGAGGAAGAAGTCCTGTAGCTGCTGCCGCCTAAAGTCCAGCTTGTACTGGTTGTAGCGCTTCACGGCCTCTGTCTCGTCCACGCTGTCCTCCATGTTCAAAAGGAATTCCTGCAAACGCGTCACAGACATGATGTCACAATCTCGCCAAACAGACGCTTTGATGCCTCCTTATTTTTTAAATCAGAGACCCACCTTAAAGCTCCTCATGGTAGGAGGACCGGGAGGAGGGAGGTCTGGATCCACCATCCCCAACCTGAGACACAAAACTCAGTTAATAAATAATCCAGGGGAAAACTGTTGGAGCCACTAGGGGGCAGAAATGCATCTAACTGAGCTCACCTGCCCTGCAGAGGGTGGCCTCCATGATGTGGGTGAAGGTGAGGAAAGTCTGGGTGCCAGCCCTGAGGCCCCGCCCCTGGAAATGGAGCCCCGCCGCCTCCGTACGGCAGGTCGTAGCGGTACGGCTCCCCCCTGTGGTCGTCCCTGAGGGTGAAACAAGAATTATTAATCACAGCAGGAACATGGAGGAAAACCTAAAGTCTGCAGCTGCTTCTCTCACACAGGCCTCACCATTCTCTCCTCATGCGTTTGTGCTGAGGGCTGATGTGTCTGGGTGGAGAAAACCTCTCTCTGCGGCCGCGGTCATAGTCCCGCCTCCGCTCGCGGCCACGGTCCCAGTCCCTGAAACAAACAGAGAGCTGACATCACACAGCGGACAAACCTGTCGGGATGAGGTCGGCGACTTTCTTCAGCCATAATAAATCCTGACGACTCAGTTTCCAATAACATGTCTCATTCATACGCTAATGTTAGGACAGATGTTTACAGCTGGATAACAAACTGTATTAACTCTGCAACAAATGTGTCAGATGTGATTAGGGATAAGTACTGCATGCATAAATAATACAACTGTGTGGGAAACTTTTCAATGTTAAACCAAATGCCAGTTACCATAAGTTTACAGAGCGAGCATAAACGAACTGTCACACCTAAATCTAACATTTTATTGACTTGGACATTTCTAGTTTGAGCCAGAATAGTTCTGGTCGGATTATTTTTTCACATTAATGTCGTGTCATAACAGTAAAGTTGACCAAATCTATTTCCAGTGTTGGGTAAATCTGCAGGAATTTGTGTGATTTGTCAGGCAGGGTCAGGAGAGCTGTGCTCACATGTTGGTGCCATACTTTAAACTCCTCTGGCAGCTGTAAATAAACACTGATTAGTGCAGCTGACAGCAGAGCAAGTATCTGACATTTTAGCTTTTAAGTGAAACTGGAAGATTTTCAAAGGCCAGCTGAAGAACAAAGGACCACACTACTGCACTACTACATCTAGCGGCCTAGATGGCCGCAGCTCCCTCTCTGTGACAGTAGTTCTGTAGCAGTAAATGAGCCTCTGTAGGTTTAGTCTGAACTCAGTTTTCTGACTGTCAGACGCGTCAGCTAGTCTGATCTTTCTCTCCGGATTAAAAACAAATAATTTAACAATCTTAATCTCCAGCTCCTACCTGTCGGGCCAGTCGTCTCTCCTTCTCTCCTCGCGCTCCCGTGACCTTTCCATGTCGCTGCGTTCCCGCCTGAACTTGTCCCGCCGCCTCCGATCCAAATCGTCGTCACTGTCTCCCATCGGTCTAAAGGAGCAAACAGATATTAACATCAGGGATTCTTTCTGCATCATTCAGCAACTTTAAATCATAAGTTTAAATATTTGGGGGGGGGGAAAACTTTACTAGATCTTTCTGTAAATCACCAAGAATGAAGGTGTTTAAATAAAAAATTGTTCAAACTGTCAAAATAAACCGTAAATAAATTCAGAGAATTATCAGAGTTCGGTTAATTAATGCACATTAAGAGATGGAGCACAGCTCTGTGAGGCTGAAGGTGGCGACTGAAAAACCTGTAAATTCAATAAATTTACACCAACGCAGGACCAAGAGAAGCACAAATCTCCCACACTCCCATCACCTCCTGCCTGCAGGTTTAACGCTCTAAGCGCCTAAACCCACACTGACTGCTTAAGGTGTGTGAAATCCTCTCAGGGGTGTAGCCTAATACCTCCTGCTGCAGGTAATAAACACACTGACTGTGCTGAACCATCCCCACTCAGAGGAACTGTGTTTTATTTGTCACATCAGGAATGAAGATTTTTGATCTACTTTAATGTCATCTGCTGTGACGGTTCCTGACTGTGTTTATCAGCGAGGAAGAGTCTGTCCAGAACCCGGAAATTAGGGGAAAAAAAACTAAATTAAAAATAACTAAATAACTTTAGGTGATGGGAAGTGGGCGGGACCCATGCTAAACTTTCAGGTGAGTGACTGAAAAGTGAGCTCTACCAATAACAGTAAAGAATCCAGCTGATTTTCATGTAACACAGTAGTGAGTGCATTTATAACCACGTTATATGTCACTCAACAGTTCGTCACTCTGACTGGTGGTCACTTCAGTCTCTCACAGTTATTCCTTCAAAGTCAAATGAGGATGTTGAATGTCACTTTGTGTTTCCAATATTTGCATTAACTTTCTTTCACACCAGATGTGACAGTGTATTGGAGCAGAAAATATTTTGATTCTATTTTGCTTTATTGTATTTAATGATCCAGTTTAGTCTCTCGACTTTGGCCACCACTCATTGACTCTGTATTAGACCCTCATCCATATTCTGAATCCCCAGCAAAGCACTGGACAGACTCCATCATATCCAGAACTCTGCTGTCATAAGACGCACTAAGCTCTGGGACCATATCACCCTGACCCTCATAAATCTCCACTGCCTCCTGATCAAATACCTCAGAATTTGTCTCATCTCTTTCACGCAGACAAATAGTCTTGCTTGCACTAACCCCTTAACTCGGCTTGTTTAAAAAACAAAAAAGCTTTTATAAATTGTTATAAATATTCATTCAAGCTCTGCTTCTGTGATGATGTTTACCTCACTCACTGACGTGCTTTTCATGCAATTCATGTTGTGTATTCTAAGAGGTGCAATGTTTAATGCTCTTACTTTAGATTCAGGTTTTGCAAATTTTCCTGAGACGTGCAGGAGATCTTGAATGAGAAACCACAGAGCCTGACCGGTCTGTTGCTCTCACAGAAAAACTGAGATAAATCACCATTACTGAGGAAATAAACATCCTTAGCTGAAACGCCCCTCTGCTTACCAATAATAACTTATCCCGTCTTCCACTTCTGCTAATATAAAAGCACATAAGCTGCAGTGTTTATCAGCTTAAACATCGCTCCTCTTTCACAGTTTATCTTGAAATATTTATTATAAACTCTGTTTGTTTATGTGACTCCTCACTGATACACTGGCCGCTAATTAGCCTGTTAGCTTCTGTCCTTGAGTTCCTTAAAAGCTTTTAATTTAGGGACAGGCTCAACGCAACCTCCCGGCAGCCCCAGATCGTTAGGAGACGCAAACATTAAGGGTTTAAAAGTTTTCACTGAGACAAAACAAACGCTACCATTAGCAATAGTTAGCATTCCACAGCTAACTAAGCTAACAGCGGCTAATTAGCCCGTTAGCACGGAGCCAGATAAGCCTGTTCACAGAGGCGTATCCCTCCGCTTCGGCCCCGCTGCTTTATCTGTGCGTATTTTTGAGTTTAAGGCGTTTTTCTTACCTGAGATTTGTTTTTTAAACTCAGAAACAAGCCCGTCACAGCAACCAGCAGCCGCACAGTTATCCCGCCGCCAGCTCCAAGAGCACAATGACCCAACGACACTTCCGCTTCCTGCCACTACCGCTCGTCTGTCCAATGGAAATGCACCGCCTAGAGGTCAGACTGGGTAAATACACACACTCGTTGAAATAAGGGGATAGTGGCGTTTTATCTTCACTTCTGGGAAGCTGAGAACTCTTCTTCGGGTTCCGCGAAAATTTGCTGTATTTGGCCTGTCACACCTTTCTATCCAAATCTCCAAGAACCTCACTGAGATCAACTGAGTTTAAGAGACAATAAATATGTGAAAACCTCTCCACCTGTTCTAATTCTTGAATGACGATCATGTTAGGGTTGATCATTTTACTCACCAGAGTTTGTCAGTTCCTCTCTATTATCCCATCACAGCATGGGTTTTTTTAAAAAATAAAATGTGTGCCATGATGTGAATTTATTTACAGTACACAGACAGATAGATTTGGTAAATAGATACACAAACATATGTGCACTAGAAACACATGTATACAATAGCACATGAGACAATAACGTGAAATAAAAGTCAACATTTTACTGTCACGTTGATCAAGCAGACAGAGCTCTAAAGTCTTTTTAAATGAGAAATCAAATATAATGCATTCTAGTGAACGTGTAATGCAACTCATATATCCTTTCTCTGTCTTTAAAGTGATGATAAAAACATATTTAATGCAAAAAAAATGTCATGAGCATCCAAGCATCTTAGATCATAAATCCAGACATCACTTTTATGGTGTAGCTTTGAGCGGAGGATTATCAGTGTGATCAGAAGCTGTTGTCTCTCCTTCCTGTTTCTTCCTCAGCTATTTAGTTCTCGTCTCTAATGAGAGGGAGGAAGAGGAGTCTGGGATGTGCAAACTGAGAAATGAGGACTTATACACAGGTCATAACAGCATTTTACTGTTCAGTCGACTCCTGTGGATAATGCCTCATATACTCTGCACTGCTGAACAAAAGCAGCAATGGCTTCTGATCAGATCTATAAAGTTTTATTTCAGTTGTTCACATTGGGCAAATTTAGCCTTATGTCACTCTTTTGTGTTTTATTTAGCTTTTCACTGAGTTTTTAAAGTAATATTATTTAGAGTTCTACTTATTTATCTTCAGGTTCTTTTAAAGTGATTTCCATCATATTCTAATACTGATCTCCACTAGTTTATTTAAAGTTTCTCTGGAGTGTTTCTTCTCCAAAGTGAAGACACAAATCCTTTTGGTTTGCCAAATCAAACATGTTTAGTTTCATGTGCTAAACACGTGTAGCTGTGGCGACCCCTTCTGACCAGTAAAAGAGCTTCTTCTACTCTGGTCTTCTTTTTTAATAGTCTTTACTGTTGTTGCTTTGGGGAGTGATAAAGTATATCTTAGTGTATATGTGTTACACTCAACAGAGCTCACTGATGGAGGTGCTGACATCTGAATGAGGAGACATGCAGGACAGTTTGTGTCCTTGCACGGCAGGAGGCTGACTCCGTTCTCCTTTACAGTTTCTGTAGATTAAAAAAACCAGCAGCAGCAGCAGCAACAACAACAAGCAGCACAAGAAAAAGTGATAGTGCAGCAGATTAGTGCTCGCTCTGTCCTCCTGATGGACCTGCAGATGACAAACAGGTCTAATTGACATTGTGATGAGAAAAATAGAAATGTTTCTCTTTCACATTAACCAACAGGAAGAAGTTGAACCTTCAAGGTGATGTTGTTTAGAAGCTGAGCTTCTTGTTTGTCTTTGCATCTGAAGCAGATGGCCGCCTCTCCCTGAGCCTGGTTCTGCTTGAGGTTTTTTCCTGTTAAAATGGAGTTTTTCCTTCCCACTGTCGCCAAAGTGCTTGCTCATAGGGGGTCATATGATTGTTGGGTTTTTTCTCTGTATGTATTATTGTAGGGTCTACCTTACAATATAAAGCACCTTGAGGCATCTGTTGTTGTGATTTGGCGCTATATAAATAAATTGAATTGAATTGGCAGACCAAATAAAATGTCGATCAAATATTGCTGGCTAAAAACAAAGAGAACAACAACAAAAACAGGTCCTCTTAAAAATAACATACACAAAAAACAAAAACAAAAAAATAAGTGAAACTTCTATTCCTCCTCCTACCGAGCTAAACATTAGCCACCTACATATTCACAAGATTATGTGAATATGTAACACAGATTGGTTAAGTTTAAGGCACAACAAATGAAACAGAATTTAGATATACACGAATCTAAAAGAACCAGGAAGTCAACCTTTTTTTTTGCAAGTATAAAGAAAGAGCCGAGATGCATCAATAACAGTATACACTACATCTTGTCAAAGTATATTCACACACATCTTACCTTCAGAGGAAAGAGGCATAAAAAAGAGTAGTCTCTGTACGATGCTATGACGCATGCTGACGCTCATAGGCTACGTTCACACTGCAGGTCTTAATGCTCAATTCAGATTTTTTTGATCAAATCCGATTTTTTTTGTCTGCTGGTTCACACTACAAATAAAACGCGACAGCAAACGCTCTCTAGTGTGAACCCTCAAAGTGGCCCGCATGCGCAAAACAAGACGTCACACACAACATGCTCTGTTTAGACCCAGACCAATCTGCAACTATTCTTTGAAGCACCGCTCCTCTCTAAAACAGCAATAAGGATCATTATTAGGTTATCTACATTATTGTGTAAATAACAAAATAACAAAAATTGTGAAACGTAAAGTCCGAAGTCTTTATTTTAAGGGCCATCAGTCAAACAATATTGTTTGCTCTGGGTCTAAACAGAGCGCGTTGTGTGTGACATCTTCTTTTG